>JALJCO010005422.1:102500-124892 GCA_023101725.1 Atherinomorus stipes | reverse complement strand
GATGAGATGGAACGGGAGATTCTCATCGTGATGAGGTGGAACGGGAGATTCTCATCACGCTGAGGTGGAACGGGAGATTCTCATCGTAATGAGATGGAACGGGAGGTTCTCATCGCGGTGAGGTGGAACGGGAGGTTCTCATCGTGATGAGGTGGAACGGCAGATTCTCATCATGATGAGGTGGAACGGGAGATTCTCATCGTGATGAGGTGGAACGGGAGATTCTCATCACGATGAGGTGGAACGGGAGGTTCTCATCGCGGTGAGGTGGAACGGGCAGATTCTCATCGTGAGGTGGAACGGGAGGTTCTCATCACGATGAGGTGGAACGGGAGATTCTCATCGCGATGTGGTGGAACGGGAGATTCTCATCGTGATGAGGTGGAACGGGAGATTCTCATCACGATGAGGTGGAACGGGAGATTCTCATCATGATGTGGTGGAACGGGAGATTCTCATCATGATGAGGTGGAACGGGAGATTCTCATTGTGATGTGGTGGAACAGGAGATTCTCATCACGATGAGGTGGAACGAGAGATTCTCATCGTGATGAGGTGGAACGGGAGATTCTCATCACGATGAGGTGGAACGGGAGATTCTCATCACGATGAGGTGGAACGGGAGATTCTCATCGTGATGAGGTGGAACGGGAGATTCTCATCACGATGAGGTGGAACGGGAGATTCTCATCACGATGAGGTGGAACGGGGAGATTCTCATCACGATGAGGTGGAACGTGAGGTTCTCATCACGATGAGGTGGAACGTAAGGTTCTCATCACGATGAGGTGGAACGTCAGATTCTCATCGCGATGAGGTGGAACGGGAGATTCTCATCGCGATGAGGTGGAACGGGAGATTCTCATCGCGATGAGGTGGAACGGGAGATTCTCATCACGATGAGGTGGAACGGGAGATTCTCATCGTGATGAGGTGGAACGGGAGGTTCTCATCGCGATGAGGTGGAACGGGAGATTCTCATCGTGATGAGGTGGAACGGGAGATTCTCATCGTGATGAGGTGGAACGGGAGGTTCTCATCGTGATGAGGTGGAACGGGAGATTCTCATCGTGATGAGGTGGAACGGGAGATTCTCATCGCGATGAGGTGGAACGAGAGATTCTCATCACGATGAGGTGGAACGGGGAGATTCTCATCGCGATGAGGTGGAACGGGAGATTCTCATCACGATGAGGTGGAACGGGAGATTCTCATCGTGATGAGGTGGAACGGGAGATTCTCATCACGATGAGGTGGAACGGGAGATTCTCATCACGATGAGGTGGAACGGGAGATTCTCATCACGATGAGGTGGAACGTGAGGTTCTCATCACGATGAGGTGGAACGTAAGGTTCTCATCACGATGAGGTGGAACGTCAGATTCTCATCGCGATGAGGTGGAACGGGAGATTCTCATCGCGATGAGGTGGAACGGGAGATTCTCATCGCGATGAGGTGGAACGGGAGATTCTCATCGCGATGAGGTGGAACGGGAGATTCTCATCGTGATGAGGTGGAACGGGAGGTTCTCATCACGATGAGGTGGAACGGGAGATTCTCATCGTGATGAGGTGGAACGGGAGGTTCTCATCGTGATGAGGTGGAACGGGAGGTTCTCATCGTGATGAGGTGGAACGGGAGATTCTCATCGTGATGAGGTGGAACGGGAGATTCTCATCGCGATGAGGTGGAACGGGAGATTCTCATCACGATGAGGTGGAACGGGAGATTCTCATCGTGATGAGGTGGAACGGGAGATTCTCATCACGATGAGGTGGAACGGGGAGATTCTCATCATGATGTGGTGGAACGGGAGATTCTCATTGTGATGTGGTGGAACGGGAGATTCTCATCATGATGAGGTGGAACGGGAGATTCTCATTGTGATGTGGTGGAACAGGAGATTCTCATCACGATGAGGTGGAACGGGAGATTCTCATCGTGATGAGGTGGAAGGTGGAACGGGAGATTCTCATCACGATGAGGTGGAACGGGAGATTCTCATCACGATGAGGTGGAACGGGAGATTCTCATCACGATGAGGTGGAACGGGAGATTCTCATCACGATGAGGTGGAACGTGAGGTTCTCATCACGATGAGGTGGAACGTAAGGTTCTCATCACGATGAGGTGGAACGTCAGATTCTCATCGCGATGAGGTGGAACGGGAGATTCTCATCGCGATGAGGTGGAACGGGAGATTCTCATCGCGATGAGGTGGAACGGGAGATTCTCATCGCGATGAGGTGGAACGGGAGATTCTCATCGTGATGAGGTGGAACGGGAGGTTCTCATCACGATGAGGTGGAACGGGAGATTCTCATCGTGATGAGGTGGAACGGGAGATTCTCATCGTGATGAGGTGGAACGGGGAGGTTCTCATCGTGATGAGGTGGAACGGGAGATTCTCATCGTGATGAGGTGGAACGGGAGATTCTCATCGCGATGAGGTGGAACGGGAGATTCTCATCACGATGAGGTGGAACGGGAGATTCTCATCACGATGAGGTGGAACGGCAGATCCACGGACGTTCCCGTTCCACGAACGGGAGATTCTCATCGTGATGAGGTGGAACGGAGATTCTCATCGTGATGAGATGGAACGGGAGATTCTCATCGTGATGAGGTGGAACGGGGAGATTCTCATCGTGATGAGGTGGAACGGGAGATTCTCATCACGATGAGGTGGAGCGGGAGATTCTCATCGTGATGAGGTGGAACGGGGAGATTCTCATCACGCTGAGGTGGAACGGGAGGTTCTCATCGTGATGAGGTGGAACGGGGAGATTCTCATCGTGATGAGATGGAACGGGAGATTCTCATCACGCTGAGGTGGAACGGGAGGTTCTCATCGTGATGAGGTGGAACGGGAGATTCTCATCGTGATGAGGGTGGAACGGGAGATTCTCATCACGCTGAGGTGGAACGGGAGGTTCTCATCGTGATGAGGTGGAACGGGAGATTCTCATCACGATGAGGTGGAACGGCAGATTCTCATCTTGATGAGGTGGAAGTGGAACATTGCGAACATTAGCTGAGACATAAAATGATCCGTTTATATTTCACATGATATTTCTTAGATTTAATATTTTACACAGAAATAAAATCTTAAAATCTCGAGATCAGAAATAAAGATTTTTATTTCCTTAAACTTTATTTTCCTGACGTCCTGTGGACGTTGAGGATATTCTCATCTGGTTAAATCAGCCGTCTTTGTGCTGCGTTCACGAACACTGTTCACGTTTAAAAGATGCATCAGGAAGCTGGAGTTTCACACCTGCTGCGGTGAAATCTCGTCTTTCCTGAGCGACCCTGAACGCCTCGTCCTCTGGCTGCGTTTCTGTTTTCAGGACTGAGAAGTTGAAGCAGCAGAACTGGAACAAAGTTGGACGTTCAGACGGACTTCCTCCCTCTGAGCTTTCCTTTTAATTAGAAACACAACTTCCTTCCCTCCAATTAACCCTCGGCCCGGCCAATCAGGAGCCATCTCGTTAAGGCTGTCACCTCTGTAATCCGGGTCCCCCTGCGGGGACAGGAAGCGCTGGACGGTTAATTAGCGCCGAGCGAGGCGGCGTCTCCCTGATGAGGATGCCGACCTTCACCATAAACTTTACTTTTACTGCCAGACAGAGAGGATTGTGGGTAAACGGAGGGGGCGGAGTCACATAAACCACAGAAACAGAAGTGGCAGAGTTTCCAGATTCGCTGATGGATCTTCTAAAAGTACATACGTGTACATTTCCATTCGTGAGGTAATCTGACTCACCTCGTCGTACAAACTGAAGAACGCGTTTTTATGTTTCCGCCCCCCCTCCACGCCCCCTTATTGGTCCTCAGACCCCCATATTTTTGATATAAAATTCAACCCTTAATGCCAGAATTTATAACATTTTTATAAGAACGAAATAAATAAAAGGAAAAAAATCTGGTCCGAAATAAAATACCGATAAATATCAAATAAATGAACGATTAAAGATTATTAAGGTGGAAATATAACCATAAATATGAGTGAATAAAAGCAGGTGTATTGCACAATATCTGTATTAAAATGTGATATCAGAAAATATCGGTATTGGGTTTTTTTGGACCGACAGTTTTACTGAGGAAATCTTGCGACTTGACATTCTGTTATAAAATTTCGTGAAAGTAGTTCCATTTCCAGCTGTGTGTTGGGAGGACCGATACCAACATTGTCGATACAATACTGATGATTCATGATGCTTTATTAGCAATGCCGATATTTTTACCATTTAAAGGAAAATCACTGGAGATGTCCGATATCATCGGCCAGCCGATATTATTGGCCGATATCTGCATTATAATGTAATATTGGAATATATCGGTATCTGGACTTTATTTTCGACCGATATTTTTGACTAATGAAATGATATCTTGTTGCTCCACTAGAAAACCTCGCGAGATCGGTCCAGCATGTATAATATCGGCATTAAAATGTGATATGGGAAAAAGTTCGGTATCTTTTTTTTGTACCAGTATTTCTACTGTGTATCTCTCACAATATGAGAGATACAACCTCACAGCTGTCTGCAAACATTGGTATCAGTTGATATTGGAAGTTAAGAGTTGGGCGATTTTTGCATAGCTGATATCGGTATAAAAAAGAAAAGAAAAGAAGCCAAATCGAACATCTCCAATAAAATTAATTTCAATCAAAAGTGGGGGTGGGACTCGATTAAAATAATCAATTAATTACAGGCTTTGTGATTAATTTATCTTGATTTATCGCATTACAAAAGTTGCCTCCAAAAGTAACAAATTATTTAAAAAGACTTGAGAAATTTACCATTAAAGCCCCCCCTCATTTAAAAGACACCAAATTAAAGCCAGAAGTGGTTAAAAGGTTAAAACCTCAGGAAAAAAAAAACACGAACTTCAGTTTCTTTGTTATATTTCTTCATATTTCCAATAATTAGTGTCATGATCATCAGACATAAATAGATCAGTTGATTCTTGGTACAGTTAGAAGTCACATGTATGTACACAGATTTAAACATGACAACCGAAACCAGCCGGAGGAGAAACGCCCGTCTGGTCTCCGTCCCGGATCCGGTTTTCCTTCCGGCTGCCGCCGAAACCAGACCGGTTTTTCTCCGTCCGGCGGAGATTTAAAATCTGAGCCCAACAAACAAAAAACAAAGCAAGCGGTCACAACTTAAAGCACAACGTCCGTTACGAGCGTCCAGTCCAGGATGTAGTCCCAGCCACGAGCCGGCTGCGATCCAGGACGTAGCCGGGGCCGTGTAGCAGATCAGAGCAGCCAAGGCAAAGTTCGGATTCAAACAAACGACAAGCAAATTTTAAATAAACAGCAGATCCGTCCGAACTGCGCCGGAACGGTTTCTTCCCGCCACCGTCCCGTGTCCCGGCGACGGCGGAACAATTCCCCCTAAAAAGTCTTAGTGCAAGACGGTTTACAGTCCGTGTGGTCCAGGACGTAATCCGGTCCATGTAGTCCAGGACGTAGTCCTGATGATGATCCAGGACATAGTCCGGGTCCCATGAGAAGCGGCGTTTTTATGAACCAGTCTATGTGATCCAGGACGTAGTCCGGTCCCGGGTAAAGCGGCGTTTATATGAACCAGTCTATGTTATCCAGGACGTAGTCCGGTCCATGTAGTCCAGGACGTAGTCCTGATGATGATCCAGGACATAGTCCGGGTCCCATGAGAAGCGGCGTTTTTATGAACCAGTCTATGTTATCCAGGACGTAGTCCGGTCCATGTAGTCCAGGACGTAGTCCTGATGATGATCCAGGACGTAGTCCGGTCCCAGGTCCTGGGAAAAGCGGCATATGAACTGAGCTGCTGCTGCGATCTGAACTAATTTACCTCCGGATAAGTCATTTCTTCAGCTCTTAACAGGATCGTCCGTTAACTCGATCCAGACCTGGATCAGATCTTACTCGGCCTCGTCGTGGCAGGAAGACGACCAACTCGTTGCTTTTACACATTTTTATCAAATTAAATCTTTCAATCCGAGAACACTGATAATTTCTTAAAATCCACTAAGTAGTCTGCACCCTGAAGCATTTTCTCTCCCTGTCTGGAGACGTTTTGTGTCCCGAAGTGTACGAGAAGAAATAAATAAGCCCGGTGCAAAAACCCCAGCTGGACTCCAGGACATAGCCACGTCCCAACACAATCTGACAGCGGCGCGACCGACGTGACACCAGCGACAAAAGAGTGACTACGAGGTGAGTTATCACTCGGAACGGCGACGGCAGCGTTTACCATCCGGTTCCCGGACTCCGAAATCCGGAACCTTCAGAGGAATCTGGAGGAGACGGAGGGAGCTGATTGGTTAATCCATAGATCGATTAGCTGTTAGCTACAGCTAGCTGTCCCCCTTTAGAAACTTAGTAAAACACTACAGATTTATATTTTGTCCAATTTGCTTAATTCCAAATCAAAACAACAGAATATGTAATTATTTTAACCCTTTAAATGCTAATTCCATTCAAATATGTCACTGACTTATATATATATTTAAATGACATTTTCCAAATAAAACGTGAAATTTTATTTGAGATCAAAATGAATACTTTTTTAAATCCCCCAGATCATTAACATGGATTTTCTGAAAATTTTATTTTATATATATATATATATATATATATATATATATATGTGTGTGTGTGTGTGTCTCACACAAGAGAGAAGTCACATAATTAAATTTGCATTTAGAGTTAAATAATTTCAATACTCACATAATGGAAAAATATTGATCTGTAGTTTTCGTTACAGGTTGTTTGGATTTTTTGTCCATCTATGACAATGAAGGATAAAACTTATAAATCTGACACAAAAAAAAATTATTAATTTAATTACGAAATTATGGTACGTTTATGACAAATCTTTAAATCGCAGATACAGTCTAAGAATAAAAATAAAACTGGTTTTGTGTTGTTTTTTTGCTTTAAATAAAACAGTGACATCATGTGATCAAACTGGTATTTAAAGGGTTAAAATAATGAGAATAATTACATATTTGTAGTTCTGATAAAGAATAAAGTTGATTGTAAGATTTAAACAAAAAGAGGGAGTATTGATTTATAGTTTTTTGTTTCAGGACCTTTCTTGTCTCTAAAGACCTGAAAGTGTTGTAAAAATTAAAGCGCCCCATGAAGATGGCCGAGGGGGCGGAGCTTAGACACGTCGTCATCCTGTCATGTAACCTAACGTGTGAAAACCTGAAGAAACGGGAGTGAATCAATAAATAAAAGTCCAAACTTCCGTCTCTCCGAGTCCAAATTTCCAGGTCTGGATCTCGGTCTTTGTTCGTGTCTTTGGTGCAGTTCCCGCTAAACATCCGGACGCCGCGGTGCTGAGAAAACGTCCAACTGATCCCTGCAGGCAAACCCTGATACGTAACCATGGCGATAAGGGTGGCAAAAAATATTGATAGACTGAAATATCGCAATACTTTCTTATGCCGATGTTATATTGATGTTTAAAAATGCGGTATCAATCTATTTCACTGACGAATTCTCGTGAGATTTCACAAATTTTCGCAATATTTCCTCACAGAAACAATTCTCGCAAGATTTTGTCTATTGTAACGAAATATCGCAATAATGATTTTATCACTCTGTCATGAAATCTCGCGGATTTCACAAAATTTTGCGAGATTTCAGTTATAAAATAATGAAATCTAACAAGACTTCATTGTTTTGTTACAAGATATCGCAATATTTCCTTATGCCGATATCATATTAATATTTAAAAACAGGGTATCAATCTATTTTACTGATGAAATCTCACAAGATTTAATCGTTCCGTCATAACATCTCACAAGATTTCACAAAGTTCGCGATATTTTGTAGCAAAATGATGAAATCTCGCAAGATTTTATCATTTTGTTACAAAATATCGCAATATTATGCCAATATCATATTGATATTTAAAACCGCAGTATCAATCTATTTACTGACAAAATCTCGCAAGAAATCTTGTGAGATTGCATGAAATTTTGCAATATTTCGTAACAAAATCATTTTTGCAAGATTTCATCATTGTGTTACAAAATATCGCAATATTTTCTTATACCGATATCAAATTGATATTCAAAAACGCAGTATCGATCTATTTTATTGACAAAATCTTGCAAGATTTTACCATTCTGTCATGAAATCACACCAAATTTCACGAAATTTTCGCAATATTTCATAAAACGATAAAAAATCTTGCAAGATTTCGATAGTAAAATAGATAAATACTGCATTTTTAAATATCAACATAACATCAGCATAAGAAAATTTTGCGATATTTCAGTGTATCGATATTTTTTCCCACCCCTACATGGCAATGGACGTTCGGTTTGATTTCAATTGTTTCATCCGGCTTGTATTTAACAGACGAGCTCTCTGATTGGTCGAGAACGTGATCAACATTTTCTGCCGTCATCGGAGCTTGGTCTCTACCTGGTTGCCATAGTGACTGTTTGTTCACCTCTGAAAACAATTTTTCAATTTTAGCCAGGTGATGACAAAACTGTTTCCATGGCAACTGTGCAAACATATAAGTGTCAATCATCTTATTACTCAACAATCCAGCTAATAGACGTAGCCCGCACATTCAGGAAATAGTCAGATCGGAACGGTGTTACTGCACAGAAACCAATGAGGTCAGTTGTATAAGAGCCATACTCCAGGATGTAGCCAGGCCCAACAGACAGATATGTTAAGACACAGTGAAAGCAAAGTTTTACAGTCGGTTCCTGTGCGGGTTTTCCAGATAACAGCCAGGACAGAAATAAACGGTGCGGTCTAACTACAGTACATTCAACAGCAACAGATGGATGAAGCCCAGCAGTTTGTAATCTCATCAGGGTTTCCGTTCTCTCTTCAGCTTCTGCTTCTTCTGCAAGAGCCCAACATACTGACTCAGCTCCTCATGCAAAAAAGCAGATGGAAGAAATCCAGTATTTAGCCATAGCCAGAAAGCTAGACCAAAGTGGTGATATTGTTTTGGCTCCAGGCAATAGTCAGAGCCCGCAGCAGAACTTGAGTTGTGAATGGGGGAGTTGCGAAGGAAGGAAATGAGTAGGAAGGATCCAGGTGATAGTCTCATCCTCATAGTCTCATAGATCAAGATGCAGTGCTGCCGCCATCTTTACTGAGTCGGACTAATTCCTGGGACAGAACCTCCAGGTCCTACAGAGAGACAGATGACATGTTTTTACTGTGACGATAAGCGATGGAAACGGCTAAAAAACAAAGGTCAACGTGTGTGTTCAAGCATGCACGTGTGAGCACGCGTGTGCGTGTGCGCGTTACCTTCTGCAGGTGCATGTTCTTGGTCAGCTGCTCCTCCAACATGTTCTGCAGCTTCTTGTTCATCTCTCTCAGGTTCTCGTCTCCCGGTTTCACCAGATCTCTGAGGACCGAACCCAGACCTCCTCTGTCTCCCTGGGAGCCTCCGTGAGCTCCGACTGCACCACCCGACACATCTGAGGAGACAAGGAGACGAGGACGTGACAAGGAAGCAAGTCCTGAAGACATCATGTACAGTCCAGATGTGACTTCAGGTCTGCTGCACTCTTAGCAGATTACCTCTCAGATTAACAGATTACCTGTCAGATTAACACTGATTATCTCTCAGATAAACACAGATTACCTCTCAGACTAACAGATTTCCTCTCAGATTAACACAGATTACCTGTCAGATTAGACTATATATATACATATATATATGTATATGTATAATAAATAATATATATGTAGTATATATATATAAATTGTCAAAACCGTTAAATAAATGTAATCAGAGTATCTGCGTGTCTGCAGAGGAGAAGCTGGGCTCGGGTTTACTGGCCGTTACATCAGTGTTAATGGGAGAGGAAGGCTGAGGAAGAGGAGGGTTAAAGCACTCAGACATGAAATTAAAAACAGCATGGGGGGGGCATTGGCAGAGAAGACTCTGCTTCAACCTGCAACTAAACTGCTCATGTCTCCAGGGACATTCTCGAAGGACGTCTCCGTCGTCAGCGTTTCTGCCGGACACAGAATCCCCAGAGGTTGCAGCAACGAGACAGAAACATGACAGATACACAACAGCAACATGACAGAGACACAACGGCAACGAGACGGCAACAGGACAGAGACACAACGGCAAAGAGACGGCAACAGGACAGAGACACAACGGCAAAGAGACGGCAACAGGACAGAGACACAACGGCAAAGAGACGGCAACAGGACAGAGACACAACGGCAAAGAGACGGCAACAGGACAGAGACACAACGGCAACGAGACGGCAACAGGACAGAGACACAACGGCAACGAGACGGCAACATGACAGAAACACAACAGCAACATGACAGATACACAACGGCAACGAGACGGCAACAGCAACAGGACAGAGACACAACGGCAAAGAGACGGCAACAGCAACAGGACAGAGACACAACGGCAAAGAGACGGCAACAGCAACAGGACAGAGACACAACGGCAAAGAGACGGCAACAGCAACAGGACAGAGACACAACGGCAAAGAGACGGCAACAGGACAGAGACACAACGGCAAAGAGACAGCAACAGCAACAGGACAGAGACACAATGGCAAAGAGACGGCAACAGCAACATGACAGACACACAACGGCAAAGAGACGGCAACAGCAACAGGACAGAGACACAACGGCAAAGAGACAGCAACAGCAACAGGACAGAGACACAATGGCAAAGAGACGGCAACAGCAACATGACAGAGACACAACGGCAAAGAGACGGCAACAGCAACAGGACAGAGACACAATGGCAACGAGACGGCAACAGCAACATGACAGAGACACAACGGCAAAGAGACGGCAACAGCAACAGGACAGAGACACAACGGCAAAGAGACGGCAACAGGACAGAGACACAACGGCAAAGAGACGGCAACAGGACAGAGACACAACGGCAAAGAGACGGCAACAGGACAGAGACACAACGGCAAAGAGACGGCAACAGGACAGAGACACAACGGCAAAGAGACGGCAACAGCAACATGACAGAGACACAACGGCAAAGAGACGGCAACAGCAACAGGACAGAGACACAACGGCAAAGAGACGGCAACAGCAACATGACAGAGACACAACGGCAAAGAGACGGCAACAGCAACATGACAGAGACACAACGGCAAAGAGACGGCAACAGCAACAGGACAGAGACACAACGGCAAAGAGACGGCAACAGGACAGAGACACAACGGCAAAGAGACGGCAACAGGACAGAGACACAACGGCAAAGAGACGGCAACAGCAACATGACAGACACACAACGGCAAAGAGACGGCAACAGCAACATGACAGACACACAACGGCAAAGAGACGGCAACAGGACAGAGACACAACGGCAAAGAGACGGCAACAGGACAGAGACACAACGGCAAAGAGACGGCAACAGCAACAGGACAGAGACACAATGGCAAAGAGACGGCAACAGCAACAGGACAGAGACACAACGGCAAAGAGACAGCAACAGCAACATGACATACACACAACAGCAATGAGACAGATACACAACGGCAACGAGACAGATACATGACAGATACACAATAGTATCAGCAACGTGAGGTCTGATCCGTGCAGCTGCAGCTGAACGTTGTTCAGCATCATGACGAACAATTGATCAGATTATTGATCAGACTAAACCAATCGTCTCCACGCGGGACGACAAAGCTGAACCGGCAACCGTCTCCGTGACGACGGCCGTCTCCGACTCACCTCTGCGGCTGTCCATCACGTACGTCTCGATGATGGCGCTCTTCCTGCAGATGTCCTCGGCCATGGACGAGCAGCTCACCTCCAGATGCTTCACCTGGTGGAAACAGCTGTTAGGAAACCTGAATCCTGCCTGACAACACGCAACCCGCAGCTCCGATTGGCTCAGAGAGCTGCCAATCCAAAGCTGAACTGGCTCTGCCATGAGACGGCTGAATTTTAACCAGGTGCTCGTCTCCGCCTGCAGGTGGTGTGGTTGTCATGGTAACGGAGGACTCCTCACCTTCTCCTCCAGCATCCACTTCTCCTGCTGGACCTCAGCGAGTCTCTGGAACAGCTCCCCGACCTCGTCGTCCGACAGGTCGGCCGGACGCTGCGACTGAGGACTGCCGCCTCCGGACTGATGGACAGAGACACGGTCAGTTGGAGGACGGAGGGGACAGAAAGGACAGAAGAGACGGAGGGGACTCTCCAGTGTCCTCCGTCGCAGAAACATCTCGGATCATTTTCAGGATGTTCATAAACAGAAACGAGCTAAAAACAGAACGGAGACAATTACTGTTGCCATGGAAACGGCTGTCATAACAACAGAGGGGTGGACAGAAAGGTCCCACCGACTCTGAGCTGCAGAACCAGATTGGGACGAGACGTGGACGAGGAGAAGAAGAAGAAGGAGGACGCCCACCTTGTTCTGATTGGTCGGCTGGGTCTCCTTCATCATGTCCCTGTAGGAGAAGGACGAGACCGAGGACGAGTCCCCGGTCTGCTGGGTCCGGGTCGGACTGTTGATCTCGGACAGAACCAGCTCTTCCAGACCTGAGAGACAGACAACGGATCAGACAGAGAACCGGTTCTGGTTCTGGAGGTGGACCAGAGGGTCCCTCATCCAGAACCCAATGTTCCCTGTAAGGACCTGATTGTCTATGGCGCATCCAGACAGAGAGGTTCTAGGATCAGAGAGGATCTAAGATCAGAGAGGATCTAAGATCAGAGAGGTTCTAGGATCAGAGAGGTTCTAGGATCAGAGAGGTTCTAGGATCAGAGAGGTTCTAGGATCAGAGAGGATCTAAGATCAGAGAGGTTCTAGGATCAGAGAGGATCTAGGATCAGAGAGGTTCTAGGTTCAGAGAGGTTCTAGGATCAGAGAGGATCTAAGATCAGAGAGGATCTAAGATCAGAGAGGTTCTAGGATCAGAGAGGTTCTAGGATCAGAGAGGTTCTAGGATCAGAGAGGTTCTAGGATCAGAGAGGATCTAAGATCAGAGAGGTTCTAGGATCAGAGAGGTTCTAGGATCAGAGAGGTTCTAGGATCAGAGAGGTTCTAGGATCAGAGAGGATCTAAGATCAGAGAGGTTCTAGGATCAGAGAGGATCTAAGATCAGAGAGGTTCTAGGATCAGAGAGGTTCTAGGATCAGAGAGGATCAGAGAGGATCTAGGATCAGAAAGGATCTAGGATCAGAGAGGATCTAGGATCAGAGAGGATCTAAGATCAGAGAGGTTCTAGGATCAGAGAGGTTCTAGGATCAGAGAGGATCAGAGAGGATCTAGGATCAGAAAGGATCTAGGATCAGAGAGGATCTAGGATCAGAGAGGATCTAAGATCAGAGAGGTTCTAGGATCAGAGAGGATCTAAGATCAGAGAGGTTCTAGGATCAGAGAGGATCTAGGATCAGAGAGGTTCTAGGATCAGAGAGGTTCTAGGATCAGAGAGGTTCTAGGATCAGAGAGGATCTAAGATCAGAGAGGTTCTAGGATCAGAGAGGTTCTAGGATCAGAGAGGTTCTAGGATCAGAGAGGTTCTAGGATCAGAGAGGATCTAAGATCAGAGAGGTTCTAGGATCAGAGAGGATCTAAGATCAGAGAGGTTCTAGGATCAGAGAGGATCTAAGATCAGAGAGGTTCTAGGATCAGAGAGGTTCTAGGATCAGAGAGGTTCTAGGATCAGAGAGGATCAGAGAGGATCTAGGATCAGAGAGGTTCTAGGATCAGAGAGGTTCTAGGATCAGAGAGGATCTAAGATCAGAGAGGTTCTAGGATCAGAGAGGTTCTAGGATCAGAGAGGTTCTAGGATCAGAGAGGATCTAAGTTCAGAGAGGTTCTAGGATCAGAGAGGTTCTAGGATCAGAGAGGTTCTAGGATCAGAGAGGATCTAAGATCAGAGAGGTTCTAGGATCAGAGAGGATCTAGGATCAGAGAGGTTCTAGGATCAGAGAGGTTCTAGGATCAGAGAGGATCTAAGATCAGAGAGGTTCTAGGATCAGAGAGGATCTAGGATCAGAGAGGATCTAGGATCAGAGAGGTTCTAGGATCAGAGAGGATCTAAGATCAGAGAGGTTCTAGGATCAGAGAGGTTCTAGGATCAGAAAGGTTCTAGGATCAGAGAGGTTCTAGGATCAGAGAGGATCTAAGATCAGAGAGGATCTAAGATCAGAGAGGATCTAGGATCAGAGAGGTTCTAGGATCAGAGAGGTTCTAGGATCAGAGAGGTTCTAGGATCAGAGAGGTTCTAGGATCAGAGAGGATCTAAGATCAGAGAGGTTCTAGGATCAGAGAGGATCTAAGATCAGAGAGGTTCTAGGATCAGAGAGGTTCTAGGATCAGAGAGGTTCTAGGATCAGAGAGGATCAGAGAGGATCTAGGATCAGAGAGGTTCTAGGATCAGAGAGGATCTAAGATCAGAGAGGTTCTAGGATCAGAGAGGTTCTAGGATCAGAGAGGTTTCAGGATCAGAGAGGATCTAGGATCAGAGAGGGGTTCTAGGATCAGACAGGTTCTAGGATCAGAGAGGATCTAGGATCAGAGAGGATCAGAGAGGTTCTAGGATCAGAGAGGTTCTAGGATCAGACAGGTTCTAGGATCAGAGAGGTTCTAGGATCAGAGAGGTTCTAGGATCAGACAGGTTCTAGGATCAGAGAGGTTCTAGGATCAGAGAGGATCTAGGATCAGAGAGGTTCTAGGATCAGAGAGGTTCTAGGATCAGACAGGTTCTAGGATCAAAGAGGTTCTAGGATCAGAGAGGTTCTAGGATCAGAGAGGTTCTAGGATCAGAGAGGTTCTAGGATCAGAGAGGTTCTAGGATCAGAGAGGTTCTATGATCAGAGAGGTTCTAGGATCAGAGAGGTTCTAGGATCAGAGAGGATCTAGGATCAGAGAGGTTCTAGGATCAGAGAGAGGATCTAAGATCAGAGAGGTTCTAGGATCAGAGAGGGTCTACTAAAGTATCCGGGCGGCAGCCACAGTTTCTACTGCTATACTTTGCAGCTGTATTTGGTCATAAATTAGTATAAATAATCACTTTTGGATATTTCAGAACAGTTCTGGATTGGGGACGTGTTCCATTCTGATGGATTTAATCATGAATTGGTACACTCCTGTTGGAACAGTTCTTGTTATTACGATCTCGGTAAACAGTTGTAACAGCTGTGGGACTTTTTAAATATCGCGGCTGGAAGAGGCGGAGATCACACAAGGGGCGGGGCTTACCAGTTCTACCAATCACCAAACACCTACGTATTTCAGTTCCTATGGAACCCTGAAAAGACCCTGCCTCAGAGTAGGGCGCTATAAGGGTTCTAGGAACTGAGGACTGAGGTTCCTGGTTCCTGAAAAGGATCTAGGAACTCCAGAAGGTTCCTGCAGTCTGAAAGTGTCTAAAGACAGATGGAACATCAACTTTTGAGCATCATTATCTACGTCTGTCATCGGTACCCAGTTTGAAATTCACTCAAACGTGTAGACCTCAGGATGACGGACAGGTGACGGCTGTAGGACCCGCCCTGATCTCTTCCTGATTGGCTGATATAAAAGCTCTGCCCAGATTTACTGGGTGGGAAAAACACCTGGATCCGTTTTATTGTTTAGTTTAGTTTTTTTTCTAGGTCAGTAACGGAAGTCTGTTGGCCCGAAGCCTGCCCCCGGGCCCCCGGGCCTGGGGCTCCAGTGCAGGGCTCCATCTTTAAGGTCCTGGCTGTCTCTCTGAAGCAGGTGCTGGATCAGCAGCTACTTCGTACCGAGACTCCGTTAAACATTCAGAGCAGCTCATTGCTAAAACATGAAGAAGAGGACGTCCCCACACCCAGCGCACGTGTGTGTGCACGTGTACGTGTGCATGTGCGTGTGCACCTCAGAGCTGGAATCAGAGTGAAACATTAAACATTGATCAGCTGGTTCTGGACCGAGCCAGAACCTCATCGTGCAGTTCTGGTGCACGTTACGATCCGATCAACTGCACACACACACACACACGCGTTCTGGTACAGCTGTCTTACTGAGGACATTCATTGACATAATGCATCCCTATCCCCGGACCAAAACCTGAACTCTAAAACTTGCGATGCACGTTTACGTCTTTTTAAAACCGATGCGATAAACGCTAAATTTCAGGTCCTGAAGGCCGATAACTGGGAACCGATAACACACAGACATGTTTTCCTGCCGCTGCAACTACAACATGGACACGCGTGATGTCGCTGTTCTGTCCGTGTTCCAGATTCAGCCTTTAAGTGAGAAACATTCAAACTCGTCCGTGATGCCGGTTTCCTACTCAGAACATCAGGAGTTCAAGCCCCAGCTCATCCAATCCAGTCTGAGGCTTGGTAAAAGAACCTTCACCAAACTGCATCCAGGTTTGGATGTTGGTGGTGACGTGCTGCTCCTTCACACATGCTGCTACAGGAAAGGCTTTTTAGTTAATCTGAAAAAATAATCTGTTTTTTTACTTTAAAATGAGAAACAACACTCAAAAGAAGCATTTCAGACTAGTTTGGAGGAATTTTTCACTCAATGAGGGAAACGAGTTTTCTATCATTGATATTTCTCCTCGTCTACAGTCTCCATATTTGTTCTTTTTTTTAGGAAATCTCACCAAATGTAATTATCTTCCTGCATGGACACATAATTTACCTTAATTACAGTCTGATTTTTCTCAGTTTCACAGTTTTTTAACTTGTATGAAGACTTAATTTTGCAGTGTGGTAGTTTCAGTGTTAATGCATCTTATTAAGAAATCTAAGCAAGAAAATTTTGCTTCTTCTGTTGGCAGAATTTTATTGCTTATAACAAACAAAAAGAAGAAAAAACTTTTTTTTTTTTTAAAAATTAAAAGCAGCCGAGATTTTTTTTTTTTTTTTTTTGCTAATAACTAGAAAAAAAACTTCTTTTTAAAAAAAAGAAACAAAATAAAAAACCTTAATTCAAGAGAGGGCAAGATTTTTTTTGTTTTTGCTTATAACAAGTAAAAACAAACAAACAAACGAAAAACTTATTTCAAGAGAGGCCAAGAGAAGTCGTGGCCACTCTTTAAAATAAACAAAAACAAAGATTTTTTTTGCTTGTAATTAGCAAAAAACGTCTGCCAATAGAACAAGAAACATTTTCTTGATAAGATTTCTTAGAATAAAAAGCGTCGTCTAAAAACAAGTTCCTGTATGACACTGAAATGTTTCTCTTTGAGTGTGATGAGATATTTGGACTAGAGCCCGACCGATTTATCGGCGGGCCGATATATCGGGCCGATTTTGGTGTCTGGCTCATTAATCGGCATCGGCCAAAATGTGGCCGATATAAATATTGTGTTTTTGCTGCAAAAAGCAAAAAGAAACTTCTACCGCGCGCTGACTGTGCGTTCAGACCAAGAACGACTGAAGCTGTAAAATAGCTTTTGTCGCTCATAAAAATAGCTGCTACAAAAAATCTGTTCGCTTTTGTCGCTCAAGTCGCTGATGACATCACGTTTAATTTTGCATATCCTTTTAAAAGGACCGTATGCTTTTTACCATCAGCAGAGCTTTTGCAGTGATGCTTTTCGTGATTGCTGCCTTGTGCTTTGACAAGTTGTAGCCTGTGATTAACCAGAAATCCGTCTCCTACTGAAAAACAACGGTCTGGACATAACTGATTAAATTACACCCCAAAACAAAATAATGTTGTAGCTTAGTTAAGTACATCATCTTCACTGATCTGCATCTGCAGATCTTCACTCATTCATCTCTCACTCTCAAACTAAATGTCAAGACGAGGGACAAAAGGGAAATACGTATTTTTATCCCTGTCAATTATTATTATTATAACATAGTACTTTCCATATTTATAAATGATATCGTCCCATTCACATAGCATGCTAGCCGCTCGATTAGCAGGCAAGTTTCGCGTTTGGGGCTCATAGAAACGTGCAAAAAGTTAGGCCTCTGTTGCTTATTGCAGCACTTGGAGACGCGGTGTGACTTGCAACACTCAGGCCGCTTGTGAGCACCCGTAAAGCGGACACGTTTCTGCGCGAGAGCCGGTGAAAAAGCAGAGCTCATAACTTTCTTTCTGAACATCCGATCTTGAAAATTCCAAATGTAGCTGGTAGCTAGTGTCCAAAATAAGAAGGGCAAAAAGGTTGGAAGCAGCTCCGGGTCGTTCCTGGGAAACAGGAGCGAAACTTCCCCAAACGCAATATCTCGGCGAGAAACGCTTAACGGGCATTTTCAACACAGGAGCGTGGTAACCGTACCTTTGTGACTGAATGAGCATGAATTCATGTTTGGAGCTCAGACACTATACCCAAAAAGTTGGGCCTCTGTTACTTTTCAGCCGTAGGAGACGCGGTGCGACTTGCAACACTCAGGCCAAACATTCCAATTGGTTGTCAGGGTTTTACAGCCGAAACGTGTCATAGCCAATTTGCATAAAGTTAAACTATTTTTAACTTTGTTTAGTCGCTCTAATCGCTCAACTTTTGTAGCTCGTCGCTTCTGTCGCTTCCTCTTGTCGCTCCTGTCCATTCAAAGTGAATGACTTCCGGCGATTTTACAGCTTTAGTCGCTCTTAGTCTGAACGCACAGTTATTCTGCTCCTCTGCTTTCCTGAGTGCTGCTCCCCCCTCCGGCCCCCCTCACAGAGAGCAGCATGCTTCCCCCCCCCCCCTCATGCTCCCCCGGTTACACACGCACTCAGCTGCAGGTACAGAGAGCAGAGCAGACGGCGACGGAGAAACTAACAGTTTCCTCCATGGTAAGCTGGCTTTGTAAAAACCAGATAAAACTTTACTTTAGGGCTCCGTGACAGCAAACGCGCTGTTCAGGCGCATTTAGGAGAGCAGACGAGGTTAATATGCGCTAGCTTGGCGAACATTTAGCATTTTAACCGAATAAGTTGCTTCTTTGTGAAATAAACAAGATATAGGATTTTAGAAGGAATATAAGATTATTATATTGTGTCCCTCCACACTTCATACTGCCATAATGTTTTCATTAAATTAATTTTTAAAAGGTTCCAACTCATGTATTTAGTTGTAATTCTGTTTGGATGTTTTAAAATCTGCAACATTGCCACTTAAATCTAGTTTGGGGCCTTGTGTTCAGTGGAGGATGCGACTTTTCAATAGCTCATAAATATGACAAATTTATATTTCTAAGATGTTTTTGTGAATGAGTCTTTTAAAAATGTATCAGTTACAAAACATCTCCCATGAGCCTGTGTGTTATCACTTTAAGCTGTATGGAGCCACTAGTTTTCATTTTGAATTTCTCATCTATTGTATTGAAATCTAATTAATTACCAAAATACACTAAATGTAGATATTCATTTCACAGGCAGAGGGGGAAAGTACTACAGTTGGACAGTGAATATCCTGTGCATGTCTGTGTTCATTTTTTTAATATTCTGGCCGATATATATGGAATATCGGCCAATATCGGATATCGGCTAATATATCGGATATCGTTTTTTTAAAGCCCCTGATATCGGTATCGGCCTTAAGAATCCCATATCGGTCAGGCTCTAATTTGGACCAGAGATGAGAAAATCTACGTGGTTGGATTTGAGTTTCTGCCGTGCGTGAACACAGATGAGCGCTGAACTCGTTACGGTGTCAGCTGGAGGGTTTCTCCTTCAGACCTGGATCTCACAGGACCAGACCAGGCCCGGTGAGGTCCAGGCCCGGTCCAGGTGAGCTGAGCCTACCTGTGCGGGTCCTGCTGTTGGTCAGGATCTCCTGCAGCCTCTCCTGCAGCTTGTCGGCCCGCTTCCTCTCCAGCTGCAGCTGCCGCTTCAGGTCCTTCAGCTGCAGACATGTCAGCGTCAGACCACCGTCTCCGTGCTCGCGGCCCCCGCCCCCCCTCACTCACTCACCGCAGAGCTGCCCTTCTTCTCCAGGATCCGCTGCCCGTCCACCGTGTCCTTGATCTCCTGCAGGGCGCGAGCACAGGGAGGCCTTCATCACCGTCATCATCGATCATCGGTTCTGGTCTCTAACTAGCAAACCGCCTCATCTCCTTCAGTTTCTCAGATTAAAACGTTTCGTTGAATAAAAGCCCGATCAGCTGATCAGTGACATCATCACTGATGCTGCTTTCATCATCGGCCCATTTTCACGAATATATTTTTTAGTATAAGTAGAATACTACGACCGATACTTTTACTGATGAGATCTTGCTCCACGAGCATCACTGACATGAAGCCACTTTCAGAGCAGAACAGCCGTCATGAACCTGCAGCGTCAGACGTTCATGTTCATGTCAGCATGAATTCACTTTAAAAACATGTTAATTATAAGATTTTATTTATGATTATGAACACGTTAATGCTCCGGTCCTTCGTGAGCTTGTCCGTGGGACACAGCCTGTGTTTGACTCTGGTGGCAGTGAAACATCGGTCACATCTGGAGCAGAATCTGAGTTTCCCTGGAAACAGAAACGATGCCACATCAGCGCTTCGGAGGACGGCTCGTCTGCATCTGAAGCCAACATTTTGGTTGTAAATATTCGGTCGTCTGTTCAGTTTTGTTCCATGATGCAACAGGGCTGTGAAAGCTCAGAGTTTTCTATTTTCTGATTAACAGACATGTCTGTGAACGCAGCAGAGCGTCTACTGCTAAAACTGAAATCTTACCAAGTATATTTTTCTAATTTCTAGTCCAAATATCTCATCACACTTAATATACGACGAAATTACCTACAGAGAAACATTTCAGTGAGATAAAGAAACATCTTATTTCAAGAAATTTTGTCAAGAAAATTTCACTTTTTTTTGCTCATTACAAGCAAAAAAGAAAAAAATGCCACTCTTAAAATAAGTTAATTTTTTTTTACATGTCATAAGCAAAAAAAAAAATTAAAATAGGTTTAGAAAAAATATATTTTTGCTTGTTTTAAGCAAAAACAAAACTCAGCCTCACTTATTTTTTTTTATTTTAAAGGGTTTTTTTTTTTTTTTTTTTGCTTGTTTTGAGCAAAGAAATCTTGGCCTCTCTTGAAATTAGTTTGTTTATTTTGTTGGTTTGTTTGTTTTTTATTTTATTTTTTGCTATTTATAAGCAAAAACAAAAAAAATCTTGGCTGCTCTTAATTTTTTCTCTTTTTTGCTTTTAATAAGCAAAGAAAATCTGCCAATAGAACAAGCATCATCTTCGTGATGAGACTTCCTAAAATAAGATGCACGAGCGTAAAAGAAGCTCCGTCATCTCACTGAAATGTTTCTCTTTGGGTGATTTTTTGTTCTGAGTGTGATGAGATGTTCGGACGACTTGTCGGGGTTTGACTTTTTGCGGTGTGGGGGGGGGATTTTCCGCATCGTGGGAAGTCTGCGTACAGTAAACGTCCTGGACGTGGGCTACGTGATCAGGGAGGGGGATCGTGGAGGGTCCGGCGCCTCCTGCGCTGCCTGACGCGGCGTTCGGACGGCGTCGGGACGATCACCTGTTTCAGCTTCCCGATGGTGTCGCCGTGCTCGTCCCGCTGCTTCTCCACCTCCGCCAGCTGCTGCTGCAATCCCTCCATCTCCTGCTGCTTCTCCTGCAGGACAGAAACAAAGCTGCAGGAAACGTCTCTCCTCCAGACCCCCCCCCACCACCATCCGGCTCCTCCAGCTGACCGAGGGACTAATCCGGAGGATGGACGTCGCTTTATTCCCTCTGATCTGCTGCTGCTAATTAATTTGGCTAAAATCGACATGAAAGACGTGGAAGCGTGTAATCTGGAGGAAAACAAGTTCACCTGATTCACGCAAACACGCTTCGACTCTGCAGGTCTCATAAACGCATCTGTGAGTCCCTGAACGCACCGTCTGACAGGAAACGCCAGACACTAATTACACGTCCTCCATCATTAATTAACTTTTCCCATTAAGTTCCTTGGTCCTGCTCGTCCGGCAGATAACGCGCAGCAATCAGCTCACGCGTCTCTGAGGAAACACTTTCTCCCCGAAGGATGTCAGAGGTGCAACAGCCATCCGGGCCATCTGATTGGCTGACAGCATTCCTCGTTATTCTGCAGGACCGACTCCGCCGTTCCTCGGTTATCCGGCTGGAGGCAGAACTCTGCTGCTTCCAGATTTTAGTGTTTGGATGTGAAAACGGTCCAGATGAGGCTGAAAGCCAAATAAATGAATAAAAACGGAAAAAATTCTAAAGCCAAAGGATGTTTATTCGTCTCTGTGAGGAGAATTTTACCACGCAGACATAAACGCATACTCATCCATCAACAGTTAAAAAACCATTAATGTAAAATAACATAAAAAAAACACCCTAAATAAATAAAATACCTAAAAAGAATTAAAAATGGTGAAAAGTTAAATAAATTTAAAAATATAGATATATAAATAAAAAAAAATAAGTAAATAAAAATAATTAAAATTAAATTAAATAAATAATGACCATAATAAACTGAAAGAATGAATTAAATAATA
>JALJCO010005422.1:7500-97500 GCA_023101725.1 Atherinomorus stipes | reverse complement strand
CGGTAATGTTTACTCCTTGGCTCATGTCCGTCAATATGAATGACACTTACAAATAGGTTAAATTGTATATGTTTTGATATATAAGTCACACAAGCAGCCACCCCCCCCCCCCCCCCAAAAAAAACCCCTAATAAAACTAACTAATACTATCTGAAGTGAAAAACAAAAAGTCAAAACTAAATAAAAACTGAAACTAAATCAAATCACACCTGTTCTAACCTTGTTCTCGCGCGTCTTCCAGTCTGGTTTCAGCCTCATCACATGACATCCACCAGTTCTCACTTTAAACCGGTCTGACCTGGTCCTGCTGGACCTGAACCAGAACAGCTCACTGGGCATCAGGAACTAGTTCTGGAACAGTACTGACAGGAATCGTACACCCACAGAATGGTGGTCCTTCATCCTCTCCTCATCCTCATGCTGAGCCCTGAGCACAGGGGGGGGTTCGTTTCCCCCAACTTTCATATAATGGACCAAAAAGGTCCATAAAAGTCCACAAAAACGTGTCAATATTCCTCCATACTGCTCGTCCACTGTAAGCAAGTGTCCTGAGTGGGTAGCGTCCAGAATTTACAGGAAACCACATCAGTGGACACGTTTCCATGGAGACTTGTTCCCTTTCGGTACGAAATCATTCTGATTGAGGATTTTACGGCAGCTGTTTCCATGGGAACTGATTCATTCTGATCTGGCGTGTACATGCGCCATCATTTATTCAGAATAATCCTGTCCGACATGCGCAGAATGACGTAAATCACGTTATTTAATAAAGACGAAGGTCTACGAACTGATCATCACGGTTGTTGTGGCTTCTGCAGGACTTCATCCAGCAGCTGATCCTCAGGCTCTCCTGATGCACGAAGAGAAAAAGGCGTAGAGACAGAGTTTGAACGAAAAACAAACTTTCTGTTGCTGTCCGAGGAATTACGCTGTTCACAGCCTTCTGCCAAAGTGAGGAAACGTCACTCGTTGCACGTTGACGTCTTGTTAAAGCATCGCCGTAAGAGCGCAACCTCACAACTTTCTGACTCAGCGTTTACATGAGACCCCGTTCGGTTTGGGGAGAGGAATATTCTACCCCCGGGAAACCGAATGGAAACTCATTCGGAAAGAGGCGTTTGCATGGAACATTTCCATTCTGAAAGAGCTTTTAAACCGAAAGCAATCGGTATATTTGGGTCCATGGAAACGCAGCTAGTGAGTAGATTTTTAGGGCCTAAACAGTAGAACATGTAGCTGCTGCAAAGCGTCCCTGCAAGCTCACGACACTACGAAAGCCGCGACGTCCAGCGCCGACTCTGCCGATAATCCTGCTTCCCTTTTTCTTTGTTCTAAATCAATATCAACCCCTCTTTTTTTTTTTTTTAACTCTTTATTTATAGGTCATTTTCATTTTTAGTGCAGGAACAATACAACAAACGTTAAGAAAAAAAACAGAAACATATTGAACAATTACCCGCATTCCAGGTCCGGGGGTGATCAGTTAATCCCAAAAATAAAGTATAATACCCCATCCAAGCATACGGTCTCATAGGCTTGCCATTTCTTCCAGCGTTTTTCACCTAGATCTTTTTGGAGTCTGACTGAGTACGTAGATTGTTCTAACACATGTAACTGTTTTACAATACCAATAAAAGAATCTATTGTTGGGGCATTTTTCTGGAGCCAACATTTTGTGATGGCCTTTTTGCTTGCAGCCAGGAAGATCCTAAATAGGTACTCATCAACTAAACTCAACCCATCCGTGACATTCCCGAGATATAGAGTTGCGAATGATACATTTATATTAAAACGTAAAACCTTAGAAATAATTTTTACCACTTCTCTCCAGAAAAATTGAATGGGTGGGCAAGGCCAAAAAATATGGGCATGATCCGCAACAACCTCTCCACATTCTCTCCAGCAGGCCATTTGTGTACCAGTCTGTTTGGACTTCTGCTTGGGAGTTATAAAGAAACGGATTAGGCTTTTCCAACAGAAGTCTCTCCAAGACCAGGAGTTGGTGGAGGATGACTGTGTTTAACATCAACCCCTCTTGGACCCTCTTGTGTTTGTCCCGGTTTATCTGCAGCTCTGTCGCTTTTAGCACAATGTAAACAGAGAATTTCTTCTTCTACGCTTGTATTATCAGCAGAGTAGGCTCTGAACGCTGCGGCTTCCGTAGTGTTGTGAACTCACACGGATGCGCATCGCAGAAGTACAATGTTATTGTTTAGGCTCTAAAAATCTACTAAATGACGTCGTTTCCAGTAAATTCTGGACGCTACCCACTCAGGACACTTGGATTACGTTGGACGAGCAGTATGGAGGAATACTGACACGTTTTTGTGGACTTTTATGGACCTTTTTGGTTCAGTCGCTGCTGAACTCCATTATGAAGGTCTGTGTGGGTGTACTTTTCCTGGAAGAAGTCCTGGACCAGTAATCTGATCTGGATCTAGTCCTGGACCAGTAATCTGATCTGGATCTAGTCCTGGACCAGTAATCTGATCTGGATCTAGTCCTGGGCCAGTAATCTGATCTGAATCTAGTCCTGGACCAGTAATCTGATCTGGATCTAGTCCTGGACGGCTGTGAAGTCCTCCGGCTAGAACAGGTGGAGGACTCGGTATTCTGAGCATTCTAACGTACGATCTAAGCTCGTCTGAAGCGTCTACATGTGACGTGCGTGTGCAGGAGCACCTTCTTGGCCTCGTCCAGCTCTCTCAGGAGTTTCTCCTTCTCTTGTCCTTCCTCCGTCAGCTGTTCCAGCAGCTTCCTGTTGGCGAAGCTGGACTCCTGCAGAGGAAGTGGGAAGCAAGGAAAGGTGATACTGAAACGTTTTACATCGATACTGTACCAGGAGTTTATGCTACTTATTTTCAATCCATGCCGATACTTTTTTTTTTTTTTTTTTTTTTTTTTTTTTTTTTTTTTTTTTTTTTCTTCCCCCCCCCCTCTTTTTTTTATAGAAGGTTCTTCTTTTTACCCCCCCGGATTTTTGGGTTTAGTTTCTTTCTCAGTTCCCCATTTTTTACCTAGGATTCTTTCCCGGCCCCCTCACCCCCCCCCCCCCCCAAATCCCACCACCCCACCACCATCCCCCCCACCCCCCCTTTGGCCACGTAGAAAACCTCCAAGAATCAAATAACATAAGTTCAGGTTCAGATTATTTACAGTTATGCAGTGAAAATGTTCAAATATAAAATGTAACAGTAATATTATACATTTACCAAAAACATCATCATCATCACTAACAGTAGCATCATCATCATGGCATCTGACAGGCTACCACCATCATGTGACACAGACGCTAGAATCTGATAGGCTACCACCATCATGTGATACAGAAGTTAGAATCTGATAGGCTACCACCATCATGTGATACAGACGCTAGAATCTGATAGGCTACCACCATCATGTGATACAGAAGTTAGAATCTGATAGGCTACCACCATCATGTGATACAGAAGCTAGAATCTGATAGGCTACCACCATCATGTGACACAGAAGCTAGAATCTGATAGGCTACCACCATCATGTGATACAGAAGTTAGAATCTGATAGGCTACCACCATCATGTGATACAGAAGCTACAATCTGATAGGCTACCACCATCATGTGATGCAGAAGCTAGAATCTGATAGGCTACCACCATCATGTGATACAGTAGCTAGAATCTGATAGGCTACCACCATCATGTGATACAGAAGCTAGAATCTGATAGGCTACCACCATCATGTGACACAGAAGCTAGAATCTGATAGGCTACCACCATCATGTGATACAGAAGCTAGAATCTGATAGGCTACCACCATCATGTGATACAGAAGCTACAATCTGATAGGCTACCACCATCATGTGATGCAGAAGCTAGAATCTGATAGGCTACCACCATCATGTGATACAGAAGCTAGAATCTGATAGGCTACCACCATCATGTGACACAGAAGCTAGAATCTGATAGGCTACCACCATCATGTGATACAGAAGCTAGAATCTGATAGGCTACCACCATCATGTGATACAGAAGCTACAATCTGATAGGCTACCACCATCATGTGATGCAGAAGCTAGAATCTGATAGGCTACCACCATCATGTGATACAGTAGCTAGAATCTGATAGGCTACCACCATCATTTGACACAGAAGCTAGAATCTGATAGGCTACCACCATCATGTGACACAGAAGCTAGAATCTGATAGGCTACCACCATCATGTGATACAGAAGCTAGAATCTGATAGGCTACCACCATCATGTGACACAGACGCTAGAATCTGATAGGCTACCACCATCATGTGATACAGAAGTTAGAATCTGATAGGCTACCACCATCATGTGATACAGAAGCTAGAATCTGATAGGCTACCACCATCATGTGACACAGAAGCTAGAATCTGATAGGCTACCACCATCATGTGATACAGAAGTTAGAATCTGATAGGCTACCACCATCATGTGATACAGAAGCTAGAATCTGATAGGCTACCACCATCATGTGACACAGAAGCTAGAATCTGATAGGCTACCACCATCATGAGATACAGAAGCTAGAATCTGATAGGCTACCACCATCATGTGATACAGAAGCTACAATCTGATAGGCTACCACCATCATGTGATGCAGAAGCTAGAATCTGATAGGCTACCACCATCATGTGATACAGAAGCTAGAATCTGATAGGCTACCACCATCATGTGACACAGAAGCTAGAATCTGATAGGCTACCACCATCATGTGACACAGAAGCTAGAATCTGATAGGCTACCACCATCATGTGATACAGAAGCTAGAATCTGATAGGCTACCACCATCATGTGACACAGACGCTAGAATCTGATAGGCTACCACCATCATGTGATACAGAAGTTAGAATCTGATAGGCTACCACCATCATGTGATACAGAAGCTAGAATCTGATAGGCTACCACCATCATGTGACACAGAAGCTAGAATCTGATAGGCTACCACCATCATGTGATACAGAAGTTAGAATCTGATAGGCTACCACCATCATGTGATACAGAAGCTAGAATCTGATAGGCTACCACCATCATGTGACACAGAAGCTAGAATCTGATAGGCTACCACCATCATGTGATACAGAAGCTAGAATCTGATAGGCTACCACCATCATGTGATGCAGAAGCTAGAATCTGATAGGCTACCACCATCATGTGATACAGAAGTTAGAATCTGATAGGCTACCACCATCATGTGATGCAGAAGCTAGAATCTGATAGGCTACCACCATCATGTGACACAGAAGCTAGAATCTGATAGGCTACCACCATCATGTGGTACAGAAGCTAGAATCTGATAGGCTACCACCATCATGTGGTACAGAAGCTAGAATCTGATAGGCTACCACCATCATGTGGTACAGAAGCTAGAATCTGATAGGCTACCACCATCATGTGATACAGAAGCTAGAATCTGATAGGCTACCACCATCATGTGACACAGAAGCTAGAATCTGATAGGCTACCACCATCATGTGGTACAGAAGCTAGAATCTGATAGGCTACCACCATCATGTGGTACAGAAGCTAGAATCTGATAGGCTACCACCATCATGTGACACAGAAGCTAGAATCTGATAGGCTACCACCATCATGTGACACAGAAGCTAGAATCTGATAGGGTACCACCATCATGTGACACAGAAGCTAGAATCTGATAGGCTACCACCATCATGTGACACAGAAGCTAGAATCTGATAGGCTACCACCATCATGTGATACAGAAGCTAGAATCTGATAGGCTACCACCATCATGTGACACAGAAGCTAGAATCTGATAGGCTACCACCATCATGTGGTACAGAAGCTAGAATCTGATAGGCTACCACCATCATGTGATACAGAAGCTAGAATCTGATAGGCTACCACCATCATGTGGTACAGAAGCTAGAATCTGATAGGCTACCACCATCATGTGATACAGAAGCTAGAATCTGATAGGCTACCACCATCATGTGATATAGAAGCTAGAATCTGATAGGCTACCACCATCATGTGACACAGAAGCTAGAATCTGATAGGCTACCACCATCATGTGGTACAGAAGCTAGAATCTGATAGGCTACCACCATCATGTGACACAGAAGCTAGAATCTGATAGGCTACCACCATCATGTGGTACAGAAGCTAGAATCTGATAGGCTACCACCATCATGTGACACAGAAGCTAGAATCTGATAGGCTACCACCATCATGTGACACAGAAGCTAGAATCTGATAGGCTACCACCATCATGTGACACAGAAGCTAGAATCTGATAGGCTACCACCATCATGTGATACAGAAGCTAGAATCTGATAGGCTACCGGCGGTGTACCTGCAGCTGGGAGTTGAGGTCGTCTTTCTGCGCCAGCAGACTCTCGTGCTCGATGCGTCGCTGCTGCAGTTCGGCCGTCAGCGCCTCCTGCTGCTCCCTCAGCAGGTTCATCTCCTGCGTCTTCACCGTCTGGATCTGCAACGGTCAACAATGTTTCTCAGCCTCAGAGTTTTTACAGGAAAGCCTCACACCAACACATCTGCAGGTCACGTAGCAGGACAAGGCAGGAAAGATGATGATGAAGGACAGATGAAGATGGAGCTGGGTTCACAAGCAGCTTGAGTCTGACGAGCTACGAACCAGAATCGACCAGCAGCAGCATCTTTTATCCACATTCTGTCAAAGGTTTGTGCAAATTTTAAAAACATTTTGGATGAAATTGAAATCAGATATCTGAAAATGTTCCAGAAAGATCGACTGTCGAAACAGGACAAAGCGACGTCTCAGTACGTGTTAAATCATATGACACGGGGACTCAGGGGACGTGTCCAATCATATGACACGGGGACTCGGGGGACGTGTCCATTCATATGACACGGGGACTCGGGGGACATGTCCGATCATATGACGCGGGGACTAGGGGGGACGTGTCCAATCATATGACACGGGGACTAACCTGTATGTGTTCGGTCATACGACACGGGGACTAGGGGGGACGTGTCCAATCATATGACACGGGGACTCGGGGGACATGTCCAATCATATGACACGGGGACTCAGGGGACGTGTCCAACCATATGACATGGGGACTCGGGGGACGTGTCTAATCATATGACACGGGGACAAACCTGTACGTGTCCAATCATAGGACACGGGGACTAGGGGGCGGCCGACAAGAACAAGGACAGGGGGACGTGTCCGATCATATGACACGGGACTCGGGGGACATGTCGGATCATATGACACGGGGACTCGGGGGACGTGTCTAATCATATGACACGGGGACTCAGGGGACGTGTCCAACCATATGACATGGGGACTCGGGGGACGTGTCCAATCATATGACACGGGGACTAGGGGGGACATGTCTGGTCATACGACACGGGGACTAGGGGGGACGTGTCCAATCATATGACACGGGGACTAGGGGGGACGTGTCTGGTCATACGACACGGGGACTAGGGGGGACGTGTCCAATCATATGACACGGGGACTCGGGGGACATGTCCGATCATATGACACGGGGACTCAGGGGACATGTCTGATCATATGACACGGGGACTCGGGGGACGTGTCCGATCATATGACGCGGGGACTAGGGGGGACGTGTCCGGTCATATGACGCAGGGGCTAGGGGGGACGTGTCCGGTCATTAGACACGGGGACTAGGGGGGACATGTCCAATCATATGACATGGGGACTAGGGGGGACGTGTCCGATCATATGACACGGGGACTCGGGGGACATGTCCGATCATATGACACGGGGACTCGGGGGACATGTCTGATAATATGACACGGGGACTCGGGGGACGTGTCCGATCATATGACACGGGGACTCGGGGGGACGTGTCCGATCATATGACACGGGGACTAGGGGGAAGTGTCCGATCATATGACACGGGGACTCGGGGGACGTGTCCGATCATATGACGCGGGGACTAGGGGGGACGTGTCCGATCATATGACACGGGAACTCGGGGGACGTGTCCGATCATATGACACGGGGACTCGGGGGACGTGTCCGATCATATGACACGGGGACTAGGGGGAAGTGTCCGATCATATGACACGGGGACTCGGGGGACGTGTCCGATCATATGACGCGGGGACTCGGGGGACGTGTCCGATAATATGACACGGGGACTCGGGGGACGTGTCCGATCATATGACACGGGGACTCGGGGGACGTGTCCGATCATATGACACGGGGACTCGGGGGACGTGTCCGATCATATGACACGGGGACTCGGGGGACGTGTCCGATCATGTGACGCGGGGACTCGGGGGACGTGTCCGATCATATGACGCGGGGACTAGGGGGGACGTGTCCGATCATATGACACAAGGACTAGGGGGGACGTGTCCGATCATATGACACAGGGACTAGGGGGGACGTGTCCGATCATATGACACAAGGACTAGGGGGGACGTGTCCGATCATATGACACAAGGACTAGGGGGGACGTGTCCGATCATATGACACAAGGACTAGGGGGGACGTGTCCGGTCATATGACACGGGGACTCGGGGGACGTGTCCGATCATATGACACGGGGACTAGGGGGGACGTGTCCGATCATATGACGCGGGGACTAGGGGGGACGTGTCCGATCATATGACACGGAGACTCGGGGGACATGTTGGGTCATATGACACGGGGACTCGGGAGACGTGTCCAATCATATGACACGGAGACTCGGGGGGACATGTTGGGTCATATGACACGGGGACTAGGGGGGACGTGTCCGGTCTAGGGGGGACGTGTCCGATCATATGACGCGGGGACTAGGGGGACGGGTCCGATCATATGACACAAGGACTAGGGGGGACGTGTCCGATCATATGACACGGGGACTAGGGGGGACGTGTCCGATCATATGACACAAGGACTAGGGGGACGTGTCCGGTCATATGACACGGGGACTAGGGGGGACGTGTCCGGTCATATGACACGGGGACGAGGGGGGGACGTGTCCGGTCATATGACACGGGGACTAGGGGGGGGCGTGTCCGGTCATATGACACGGGGACTCGGGGGACGTGTCCGATCATATGACACGGGGACTAGGGGGGACGTGTCCGGTCATATGACACGGGGACTAGGGGGACGTGTCCGGTCATATGACACGGGGACTAGGGGGACGTGTCCGATCATATGACGCGGGGACTAGGGGGGACGTGTCCGATCATATGACACGGGGACTCGGGGGACATGTCCGGTCATATGACACGGGGACTCGGGGGGCGTGTCCAATCATATGACACAGGGACTAGGGGGGACGTGTCCGGTCATATGACACGGGGACTAGGGGGGACGTGTCGGATCATATGACGCGGGGACTAGGGGGGACGTGTCCGGTCATATTACGCGGGGACTAGGGGGGACGTGTCCGATCATATGACACGAGGACTAGGGGGACGTGTCCGGTCATATGACACGGGGACTAGGGGGACGTGTCCGATCATATGACACGGGGACTAGGGGGACGTGTCCGATCATATGACACGGGGACTAGGGGGGACGTGTCCGGTCATATGACACGGGGACTAGGGGGGACGTGTCTGGTCATATGACACGGGGACTCGGGGGACGTGTCCGGTCTAGGGGGGACGTGTCCGATCATATGACACGGGGACTAGGGGGGACGTGTCCGATCATATGACACGGGGACTAGGGGGGATGTGTCCGGTCATATGACACGGGGACTCGGGGGGACGTGTCCGGTCATATGACACGGGGACTAGGGGGGACGTGTCCGGTCATATGACGCGGGGACTCGGGTTTACTTTTTCCCTGAAAACGTAAATAAATAAACATTTTCCTGTTCAGTTCTGCTTTGTTTATACTTCGAACAGTAACTTCATACTTTGAGGAAGTAAGGGGAACTTTTCTCTCATCTGAGCTTCTACATGAGGTTCTAGGTTCTAGGTAAAATTACCTGTTCCAGAGCACACAAGTTCATCCTGAGAGCGCCGTTCTCCTGTAACAGGTGTTCACGTTAGAAGTTGTTCTCATGACAAACTAACGAAGGTCAGAGAGTTTTTAACACGAACAAGAAATCCAAAATCAGTACGTTCTAGACAGAACGTTTCAGGTTCTAGATATTATCGGTTCTGCTGTTACTCTCTGGGTTCTAGGTGAGTTCTACGAGTTTGATCGGGGGGAACTAGTCTAGTAGTCTAGTTCAGTCTGAGGTGAAGGTTCTAGATGTGGGTTCTTAGTGATTACCTGCTCAAGAACCGACAGCTCCACTGTCAGAGAACCGTTCTCCTGCAAGACGAGTTTCAGTTTTTTATTAACATCAAAGACGATCGAGACAGAATAAATTCTAGATTAGAGGAAAAAAAGCGTCACAATGAAACGCAGAAAAACAACATCAAATAATTTGTTTTTTGTGAGTTCAAACTCGAAATAAGCACGAAGAAATAATAAAATATATCATTAGTTCAAGTAAAATGTTATTTATATGAAGACATTTCTATATTTTTACTGTTTACTGAATTATTTCATGGCCCCCGTGACTTTGGTCTGAAATACAACCAATAATCTATCTCATTAATTCATCAAGTTATTTCCATTTTCTAATTACACATATTTAATTAATTACATATGTAATTATTTCCAATATTTGTTGATAAAACGAAACATTTAAGTAGTTATTGATACCTGCATGCCCCCACCCCAAAAAGAAAAGGTTAAATTCACAACAGTAATTCAAACAACAAGAAACTAAAGAAACTAATAATAAATGAAAATTTACAATATTATAATTTAGTGAAATAAAACGTTGCTTTTGAATTGTGGTTGGAAATAATAATTAAAAAAACAGAACCGTCCCAGATACGTTACAGAAACACCTGATTGCAGTGATTGTCTCAAAGTGTTGCCCAACAACATTTTAATCCAGGAGCCGCATCGGGCTTGTTTTTAGGGCTGGGAATAAATATCAATACACTGAAATATCGCAATATTTTTTAGATGTTGATATATCGATATTTTAAAAGGTGGTATCGATCTATTTCACTTAACGAAGTCTCGCGAGATTTCGTTGTTCTATTACAAAATCTTGCGAGATTTCAGGAAATCCCGTGAGATTTCTTACAAAACAACGAAATCTCGCGTTTTTTCCTCAAATCTCGCAGGGTTTTGCAAAAGAATGATGAAATCTCCTGAGATTTCAGCAAAACCCGTGAGATTTCGTAACAGAACGACAAAATCTTGCCGTTTTTCCCAAAATTTCGGAAGATTTTGTAAAAGAATAATGAAATCTCACGAGATTTCAGGGAAACAAGATTTTGTAAAAGAGTGATGAAATTTTGCGAGATTTTGTCTGTAAAATAGATTAATATCACGTTATTTTATTTTTTGTTATACTTGTATGATCCCTGAGGGGAAATTAGGGCTCTGCATTTCACCATCCCTGTACAGGAGTATCAGAGAGCAGGGGGCTGATACTTAAAGCGCCCGGGGAGCAGTTGGTGGGGGGTTTTTACACATCAATATAAAATCTGCATATGAAAATATCACGATATTTCGGTGTATCAATATTTTTTTCTCAGCTTTACTTGTTTGTTTTATTTTTTGTGTGTTTGTTTTTAATATTTCTGTTGAACAACAATTCAAAATCAATGTCATGATTTTCATAGAATTTTTATTTATTATTACTTGTTTATTTTTTTCGTATTTTTATTATTTATTTATTTTTCTTAGTTTTGTTGTAATTTATAATGGAAGAATAAAATTTAGTTATTTTTTTTCAGTATATATGAATATATAGAATATAAGGACACCATGGTGCCCCTATACCTGGCTTTGGGTTGTATATGAATATGAATAAAGAATAAATACATATAAAAGAAGAATTCAATTCATAGTGAGGGGAGGGATTTTTCTTATCGTATTATATTATTGTGTCCTTAAAGTTAATTTTTTCTTTATTTATATTTTTTTTTTTTTTTTATTGCTATATTATTTTTCTTCCTTCGATTACAATACATTTAACTTTTTGTTCTTTATTCATTATTTTCTATTTTTTCTTTAAAATATTAAAGTTTGAATATATTATAAATTTTTTAATATATAATAAAAATTTTAAATTCTTATTAATTTTTTAAACACAAATTTTTTTTTTATTTAAAAATTATTATATTATTTCAAGTTTCATGTATTTTATATTACTTCAAATTTGTTACTTTACACACCTTTTGATTTCGGAACTGACTGCCCATTGTTTATTTTCCCACCCAATCCAACCCTCTCTTTTTCGACCCAAGAACAGAACTCCCGGGCCCCCGAAACGAAAGAACTTCCCCCCCTTTTACCAACCCCCCCCCATGAACCTCCCCGCCTACACCGCCGCTTCTCACCTGCCTCCCCCACCACTCCTTCCCCACGTCGGATTCCCGACACTCTCTGTATAAGATACAAATTAGAAAAAATAATATATTAAGTTTAATATGTGGGAGATTTTTGTAGTTTTTGAGGGAGTCGGGGAGAATATCGATGTTTTTTTTTTTCTTTACTTGACCCATTAAATATCATTCAATCGTTGGGATGGTTTCCAATCCAGGAGAGAACAGACCCCGCTAGTGAGTGGAACCACCAAACATATTTCCACCAAGGATGATTTTTTTTTTTGCTTGTATGTTTTAATTAAATAAATACAACCCCCCCATACCAAAAGACAAGGCTCCCATGATTTTATATTATTATTTGCCACCTGGCTCAGTTTGACGGAAGAACGGCCCTCCCCCGTCTCCCCCGTTCGGGCCGGCGGAGTAAGGATGCAACTTCTTTTTTTCTTTTGACAGACAGATTAATGCAGAATAGGCAGACTTTTCCTCATTATAACTCTGTCACACCAGCTCTTCATTGCCCCTCTCCTCCCCTCCCCCGAAATTTCCCCCCCTCCCCTCATTTTTTAATCATCAAAGAGACATTTTTTACCTCTTATTATTTCACCTCCCCCTTTAAAAAAAGGCGCCTCAACAAAATGATTTCTCCATCTCCATCGTTAACAAAAACACCACTGATTATTACTTTAGTCAATTTCAACGTGTTTCACTGACAGCTGCTTTTTTTTCTCCTTTTTAATTTGAGGGTATGAATAAATTTGAGGACGACTGTATTTATTATTTAATGTATTTTTATCTAATTAATAACAAATCATAACAAATGTAATGAATAACTCAGTGCTGCATTTCTGTTTGTTCGTGGCACTTTTGTCTCTCCGTACCAGGTCCTGATCCTCAGAATCCTGTTCACGGGTTCTAGCTACTTCAGAGGACAGAACCGGTTCTTATGTTGGGTTCTCTGGGTTAAAATCCTCATCAAGTTCTCAGCTTCTGGACCAAAGCAGAAGTTCTGGTTCCATCCTGTCAGCTGACTGATCCAGAACCAGATCTTATTCCAGACGTAGAGGACCTTTATTTTCTTCTAGAACTTTCTCCTCATTTGTTGATCTTTGGCTGCTCCTGATTGGACGTTAGCGTCAATCTAAGCTCTCTGATTGGTGGAAAGTTTGACAGGTCTGTCCAGGTCTACATAGAGGTCTCCTAGCAACATCCCAGTGATGGTGATGTTTTAATGATGAAGATGGGATAAATAATGGTGTTATCATGTTTCTAAGTTCTGTTTGTCACCATGGAGACGACCCGGCGTGATGGTGGTGATGATGTCATGTTCTGATGGTTGATGTTTCTCCTCCAGGATGAAGAACGTGGGTTCTTTACCTGCTCTAGAGCGGCTAGGTTGGTCCTCAGAGCATCGTTCTCCTGCAGGATGTTGTCCACCTGCTCCTGACTGACTGCGCTCTGATTGGCTGCCTGCAGCGCCGCCACGCCGCCGCCAGGGGGCAGCAGAGAGGCCAGGAAAGGGAAGGAGAGAGCAGAGAGAGGGATGAAGGCTGAGAGGAGGAGGAAGAGGAGCAGGACAGAGTCAAACTGGACGAGGGGTGTCTCCGACTAAAAATGTTCACAGTCGCACCTGATTCGTCAGATCATGGCACTCGTCTACGAATCGTAGGATCATGTTTGTCCAGAGAAAGACATCAGGACGTCTCCATCAACTCCTGTTTTTCTACATCACTGATTCGGCTGTAAGACGTGTCTGCTCCTTTAACGTCCTTATCTTATTTATTTAAATATTTAACAAATTATAAAGTATGTTGGTGTGAAACAATTCATTAATTAGATTTTTATCTTTCAGTTAACGCTGCAGGCATGAACTAATATTTTATTAGTTTTTCTGCTTATTTAATGACAGGACAGAGATAAAAGGGTGTAACAGTCCAAATGTCAAACAGAAAGAGGAATTCCAACAGAATAAGCTTCACCGAATAAATACATTTATTACACAACAACAAAAAATAGGCTCATAATGAAGAACAACGTTGTATCCATGTAAAAGCAGCCGCTGGTTCATGATGGAGGAAAGTTCGGTCCTTAAACGCGTTCTTCCTGATACGGTCTGAAGCTGCAGCAGCACCAGCATCCGTCTGCAGCTTTCACACGGAGCAGAGACGCGTTCATGTTTCCACATTCACAGACCGACGCTGGAAATCAGAAGCTACAACCATGATGATGATGATGATGAGACAGATGAGGGTCCTTCATCATGTCTCTGGCTACTTGGTCATAGAGACGTCTCTCCGGCTGGTTCAAAGCCGCCGCCCGGCGCTGTTCTGTCACACTTAGTAACAGAATCATTCGGCTGCTAACAGACCTAGAACGTGACCCCCCCCCCCCCCAGGATGGTTTGATCTCTGCTCTGTCACCAAATGCTGCGACTGTTCGACTTAGAGACGGACAGAAGAAGCTCAGTCCTCGACTATTCGGGGACACCCCTGAACTGGACACCAGCTTTCAGTCATGAGGGACCAGTCTGACGTTCCCAGTTTCACTCTGGCAGAGACACTGGTTTATGCACGAGGACAAGGACGAGGACGAGGACAAGTCAGTAGCAGAGTTTACACAGGAGGACAAGGAGGAGGACGAGGACAAGGTTGAGAACAGTCAGCAGCAGAGATGCTGGTTTATACACGAGGACAAGGACAAGGAGGAGGAGGACAGGAGTGTGACAGGTGGGGGACAGGTGGTAGACCTTTCTGGGACAGGGGGGACAAGGTGGAGGGACTGAGGACAGGTGGGGGACAGTCTGTGAGACAGGTGGGGGACGTGTCTGGGACAGGTGGGGGACAGGGCAGGTGGGGGACAGGTCAGGGACAGGTGGGGGACGTGTCTGGGACAGGTGGGGGACATGTCTGTGAGACAGGTGGGGGACGTGTCTGGGACAGGTGGGGGACATGTCAGGGACAGATGGGGGACAGCGGGACAGGTGGGGGATGTGTCTGGGACAGGTGTGGACGTGTCTGGGACAGGTGGGGGACAGGTGAGGGACAGCTGGGGGACGTGTCTGGGACAGGTGGGGACGTGTCCTGGACAGTTGGGGGACATGTGGGGGCGTGTCTGGGACAGGTGGGGGACATGTGAAGGACAGGTGGGGGACAGGTGGGGGATGTGTCTGGGACAGGTGGGGACGTGTCTGGGACAGGTGGGGGACGTGTCCTGGACAGGTGGGGGACAGGTGGGGGATGTGTCTGGGGACAGGTGGGGACGTGTCTGGGACAGGTGGGGGACGTGTCCTGGACAGGTGGGGGACATGTGGGGGACGTGTCTGGGGACAGGTGAGGGACTGGTGAGGGACAGCTGGGGGACGTGTCTTGGACAGCTGTGGGACGTGTCTGGGACGGGTGGGGGACAGGTGAGGGATACGTCAGGGACAGGTGAGGGACAGGTGAGGGACAGGTGGGGGACGTGTCCTGGACAGCCTGGGGGACGTGTCTGGGACGGGTGGGGGACATGTCAGGGACAGGTGGGGGACGTGTCTGGGACGGGTGGGGGACAGGCGAAAGACAGGTGGGGGACATGTAAAGGACAGGTGGGGGACGTGTCTGGGACGGGTGGGGGACAGGCGAAAGACAGGTAGGGGACAAGTAAAGGACAGGTGGGGAACGTGTCTGGGACAGGTGGGGGACGTGTCAGGGACAGGTGGGGGACATGTCTGGGACAGGTGGGGGACGTGTCAGGGACAGATGGAGGACATGTCTGGGACTGGTGGAGGACATGTGAAGGACAGGTGGGGGACATGTCTGGGACAGTTGGGGACGTGTCAGGGACAGGTGAAGGACGTGTCTGGGACAGATGGGGGACGTGTCTGGGGCAGGTGGGGGACATGTCAGGGACAGGTGGGGGACGTGTCTGGGACAGGTGGGGGACATGTGAAGGACAGGTGGGGGATGTGTCTGGGACAGTTGGGGGACGGTCTGGGACAGGTGGGGGCAGTGAAGGACAGGTGGGGGATGTGTCTGGGACAGTTGGGGGACAGGTGGGGGACAGGAAGGCAGGGGGGGATGTATCTGGGACAGTTGGGGGACGTGTCTGGGACAGGTGGGGGACATGTGAAGGACAGGTGGGGGATTGTCTGGGACAGGTGAGGGACGTGTCTGGGACAGGTGGGGGACAGGTGGGGGAGGGGTCTGGGACAGGTGGGGGGACTGGTGAAGGACAGGTGGGGGACGTGTCCTGGACAGCTGGGGGACGTGTCTGGGACGGGTGGGGGACATGTCAGGGACAGGTGGGGGGACGTGTCTGGGACAGGTGGGGGACAGGCAAAAGACAGGTGGGGACAGTAAGGCAGGTGGGGGCGTGCTGGGGGGGGGGGCAGGCGAAAGACAGGTGGGGGCAGTAAAGGCAGGGGGGGACGGCAGGCAGGGAAGGCGTCTGAGCAGGGGGGCGTCTGGGGCAGGGGGGGCGTGTCAGGCAGGGGGCGGCGGGCAGGGGGGGCAGAAGGCAGGGGGGGCGTGCGGGCGGGGGGAGTGTAACTGGGACAGGTGGGGAACGTGTCTGGGGCAGGTGGGGGACATTTGAAGGACAGGTGGGGGACGTGTAAGGGACAGGTGGGGGACGTGTCTGGGACAGGTGGGGGACACGTGAAGGACAGGTGGGGGACGTGTCTGGGACAGGTGGGGGACGCGTCAGGGACAGGTGGGGGACGTGTCTGGGACATAACTGAGACAGGTGAAGGACGTGTCTGGGACAGATGAGGGACGTGTGTGGGACAGGTGGGGGACGTGTCTGGGACATAACTGAGACAGGTGAGGGACGTGTCTGGGACAGGTGGGGGACGTGTCTGGGACAGGTGAGGGACATGTGAAGGACAGGTGGGGGAGTGTCTGGGCAGGTGGGGACGGTCTGGGCAGGTGGGGGCGGCAGGGGCAGGGGGGGACGTGTCAGGGGCAGGTGGGGGACGTGTCTGGGACAGGTGGGGACGTGTCTGGGACAGGTGGGGGACGTGTCTGGGACAGGTGGGGGACGTGTCAGGGGCAGGTGGGGGACGTGTCAGGGACAGGTGGGGGACGTGTCTGGGACAGGTGGGGCGTGTCAGGGGCAGGGGGGGACAGTCTGGGACAGGTGGGGGACACGGAAGGACAGGTGGGGGACGTGTCTGGGACATAACTGAGACAGGTGAAGGACGTGTCTGGGACAGATGGGGGACATGTAAAGGACAGGTGGGGGACGGTCCCGGGTTACCTGGTCCTTCAGGGCGTGCAGGACCAGCTCGTGCTCCTTGTCTCTGCTCTGCAGCTGCTCCTTCAGTTCCGCCGTCGTCTGAAACACAAACACGTGGTTTTATCCGCTCAGCTGATCCGTGGACGGTCGCCGTGACGACGTGCTGGGCTGAACCATTTAGAGAAAAAATCAAACTGCGATTTCTTTCCGTGCAGTTTCTCCCCATCAAACATGAACACGATCAAACCGATGAATGTTTACTTCACGTGACCGGATGATGTGGGGAAAACGCGATTACAAAATTTAATCGCAAATGCGATTAATCGTTCCGCTCTAACGACGTGTCGCCGTTGGTGACCGAGGGCTCACCTGATTGGCTGCTGCCAGGTCTGACTGGAGCTTTTGGACGCGGATGTTGGCGGTTTTCAGCTCCTCGTCTTTTCTTTGGTTGATCTCATCGATCTTTGTCCTGCAGAGAAACGAGCTTCAGGTTACATCATCAACAAACAACAACAACAAACATCATCAACAAACAACAACATCATCAACAACAAACAACAACATCATCAACAAACAACAACATCATCAACAACAAACAACAACAAACATGTAGCTCTCCGGTCTGAAACTAGTCTGGTTAAACGTGTTCTCTCTGCAGCTGGAAGATAATCTGGGTTAGAACGTGATGCTGGAATCTGATTGGCTGCTGCATCGACAGCCGGACATCAAATGTTTGTTTGTAAAAGCAGACAAACACAAACATGTTTACATGAAGCCGTTTCTGACCTGCTGTCGTTGTACAGAGCTTCTTTCTCCGTCTGCAGCCGCTGAAAACTGAACCAGAAACAGCATTTCATCAGTGACGCTGCCGACACAAAATCAGACGGTAAATTCCATCAGCAGTCAGTAAGCAGTCAGTAAACACATCAACAGTCAGTCAATGGTCAGTAAACACATCAACAATGAGTGAACAGTCAGTAGACACATCAACAGTCCGTAAACAGCCAGTAAACAGTCGGCAGACATGTCAACAGTCTGTAAACAGCCAGTAAACAGTCGGGAGACATGTAACAGTCTGTAAAAAGCCAGTAAACAGTCGGGAGACATGTCAACAGTCCGTAAACAGCCAGTAAACAGTCGGTAGACATATCAACAGTCTGTAAACAGCCAGTAAACAGTCGGTAGACATGTCAACAGTCCGTAAAAACCCAGTAAACAGTCGGTAGACATGTCAACAGTCCGTAAACAGCCAGTAAACAGTCGGTAGACATGTCAACAGTCTGTAAACAGCCAGTAAACAGTCGGTAGACATGTCAACAGTCCGTAAACAGCCAGTAAACAGTCGGTAGACATGTCAACAGTCCGTAAACAGCCAGTAAACAGTCAGTGGACATGTCACATGCCGTGGTAACTCCTGCACCGTGTCAGCCCTCTGCTGGACACTAACGGAACAACAGATCTGCCTTCCTGCAGAACAACAGTCCAGTTTCAGGACTCGGTTACCCAAACAAACAAACAAACAACATCAAATGAAATCTGATCTTCAGCTCAGACAAACTGAGATCATGTTGTCATGGCAGCTGGTTGCTATGGCAGCAGGTGAATCCTGACGGGAGCTCAGCTGGATCACGTTCAGCTTCTGTTTAGAGAAGGTAAACATAAACATAAACATAAACAAACATGAAGCAGCTCACCTCTCCTGCTTCTTCTTCAACTTGTCGGACAGCTGAAAGACAAACAGACGGGTCACGCTGCAGAACTGCACGGATCTGACTGACAGTTCTGAGCCGGCCCGTTACCTTGGTGACCTCCTCCTGCAGCTTGCTGATGTCGGCGTGTTTGGACGCCTGCGGGACGACAGACAAGTTCAGCTTCAGGTCGGCGACAGACGGTTCAGGTCCGGCCAGATTCAGAGGCACGGTTCTGGTCCCGAGTCCTGGTCCCGAGTCCTGATCCCGTCCTCGCGTCTACACGTCTCCATGACAACAGGAAACAGCTGGTTTCCAGTCCAGTTACGGTTTCTGGACAGCCACGTTTCCATGGAGACCGGCTCCGATGAGGCTTTAGATGGATCAGCTGAAGATGCATCTCCTGTTCCTGGTTCAGGTCTTGGTGGTGCTAGAATCCTGGTTCCTGTCAGACTGTCTGGTCTGACTTCGCTGAACTATGATAAGGATCTAAAAGATCCGGTTTTAACTGGTTTTAACTGAGTTGTCAGTTATGTGTCCTGAAAGACCCACCGGTCTGAGGTAAGATCCTCTAGAACTGGTCCGGTACTCAAGATCCAGACCAGCTTGTAAGTCAGAGATGAAGACGTGAGGACTGAATCAGGAGTCTGGACCAGGACTCTGAATCAGGACTAAAAGAACCTGAACCTGTGCACTTAAAACGACCAATAAAATAAAATAAAATAACATAAAATGAAATTAAATTACCTCAGATGATTAAAAAAGCCTGGGGACAACAGTTATGTAAAAAAATATAGTAAAAGCAAAGAAAAAGTATACTGAAAGGAAAGAAACAAAAAGTAAAATACAATAATATGAAGTAATACTAAATAAAATGAAGGTTAAGAAAAAGGAAAATAAAATGAAATAAAGTGAAATACATTAGAATGTAAATAAATAAATAAATAAATAAAAGTAAAATGCAACAAAATAGAGTAAAATAAAATGGTCAAAGCAATTTACACAAAGTGCAATCAATTAAGAAATGGTCTAAGTAAAATAATAAAATCAAAGTAAATCCTCTGTAAAATAATAAAATAATCACATTTGTGGAAACTTGTCTGAACAATGAAGGAAATAATTCTTCAGACAGAATGAAGCTAAAACGTTTCACATCGTCTCATCAGCTTCAGCAGCCGAGAACGTTTCACCCATTTTTATTTTTAGCTTTATTCTGTGTGTGTGTGTGTGTGTGTGCGCGTGCGTGTGCATGTGCATGCGTACGTGCATGTGCCTACCTCCAGGCTCTGGATCTGCTCCCTCAGCAGCCTCTTCTCCTCCTGCTCGGTGTTCAGAGCCATCTCCAGTTCTGGTCCAAAGCAGTGAGTTATTGGACAGAGAGCAGCCGACCAGCCTAGCGCTGCCTGCTTAGCTACAATCTCCTGAACGCGCGTCTCTGACCGGCCTAAAGGGGGCGCCGCACACAGCAGGGCAGGCGTCAGGCCGGACACACACTACGCACACGCTCCGGGCCGGATCCAGGCCGGAACCGGGCCAGAACCCATACTACGCACACGCTCCGGGCCGGATCCAGGCCGGAACCGGGCCAGAACCCACACTACGCACACGCTCCAGGCCGGATTCAGGCCGGAACCGGGCCGGAACCCACACTACGCACACGCTCCAGGCCGGATCCAGGCCGGAACCGGGCCGGAACCCACACTACGCACATGCTCCAGGCCGGATCCCCACCTTGGGAACACCACTACTCACACACTCTCCCGGTTTGGCGGACCCCCCTTACACACCCCCCCGGCGGTTTCGACGGAAACCACACATTACACACACCTCCACGCCTATCCAGGCCGGAACCGGCGGAACCACACAACGCACACCTAGGCCGGATCCAGGCCAGAACCAGGCCTGAACTACGCCGCATTCAGGCCAGATCCAGGCCAGAACCAGGCCTGAACTACGCCGCATTCAGGCCAGAATCAGGCCAGAACCAGGCCTGAACTACGCCGCATTCAGGCCGGATCCAGGCCGGATCCAGGCCAGAACCAGGCCTGAACTACGCCGCATTCAGGCCGGATCCAGGCCAGAACCAGGCCTGAACTACGCCGCATTCAGGCCGGATCCAGGCCAGAACCAGGCCTGAACTATGCCGCATTCAGGCCGGATCCATGCCAGAACCAGGCCTGAACTACGCCGCATTCAGGCCAGATCCAGGCCAGAACCAGGCCTGAACTACGCCGCATTCAGGCCGGATCCAGGCCAGAACCAGGCCTGAACTACGCCGCATTTAGGCCGGATCCATGCCAGAACCAGGCCTGAACTACGCCGCATTCAGGCCGGATCCAGGCCAGAACCAGGCCTGAACTACGCCGCATTCAGGCCGGATCCAGGCCAGAACCAGGCCGGGTTTTCTGGCAGAGCTGCAGCGGGTCTGGTTTGTTGTGATGCATTCACAGACGGCGTGTTAATCTGACCTTTACAATCACCGCAGATGTTGTGAGGCCAATTTCACATGGTTTTTTTGCTTGTATTTACAGACGAGTATCAGGGCCAAAAATATAATTTTGAGACAGAACGTACTTCCGTGTATTCTCACAAAAATATGAGCAAATGTGGATTTCTAGAACAGCAGCTGTAAAAACTTTGTTTCTGGACTCAATGATTCTACATGTAAGACTGAAAACTATCACGAGACGAGACGCCTTCATGTCCAGAATCAGGGGGGTGTTTGTAGTGTGTGTCTGCCCTCAGCTAGCTGCTCTACGCTCAGACAGAAACCAGGAACCAGACCGACCCGGCCTCGGTTTAAAAGGAACCAGACCCAGAGAGGACCAGACTGGTTTCCGAGATTTCCTCCAAACCGACATTTTCACAGTTGCATTTATTTTCTTTATAACATTTAAAAAGGACAACTTTAAAGATGTCGCAGCACAAAGATGATCCTTTGCACAAAGATGAAACATCTGAAACAAAAAGTTGTGGGGATGGAATATTGGGGAAGAAATTGGGGGGTGGAATTGTGGGGAAGAAATTGTGGGGGTGGGAATTGTGGGGAGGAAAGTGGGGTGGAATTGTGAGGAAGAAATTGTGGGGGTGGAATTGTGGGGAAGGAACTGTGGGGGTGGAATTGTGGGGAAGGAATTGTGGGGGTGGAATTGTGGGGAAGGAATTGTGGGGGTGGGAATTGTGGGGAAGGGAATTGTGGGGGTGGAATTGTGGGGAAGGAATTGTGGGGGTGGAATTGTGGGGAAGAAATTGTGGGGAAGGAATTGTGGGGGGATGGGGGGGGAAATGGGAGAATGGGGGAGGGGGGAATTGTGGGAAGGGGGGGGGGGGGGGGGGGGGGTGGAAATTGGGGGGGAATGTGGGGAAGAAATTGTGGGGGTGGAATTTGGGGAGGAATGTGGGGGGGTTGGGGAAGAAATTGTGGGGGTGGAATTGTGGGGAAGAAATTGTGGGGGTGGGAATTGTGGGGATGGAATTGTGGGGGTGGAATTGTGAGGAAGAAATTGTGGGGGTGGAATTGTGGGGAGGAATGTGGGGTGGAATTGTGAGGAAGAAATTGTGGGGGTGGAATTGTGGGGAGGGGGAATTGTGGGGGTGGAATTGTGAGGAAGAAATTGTGGGGGTGGAATTGTGGGGAAGGAATTGTGGGGGTGGAATTGTGAGGAAGAAATTGTGGGGGTGGAATTGTGGGGAAGGAATTGTGGGGGGGAATGTGGGGAAGAAATTGTGGGGAAGAAATTGTGGGGGTGGAATTGTGGGGAAGGAATTGTGGGGGTGGAATTGTGGGGAAGAAATTGTGGGGAAGGAATTGTGGGGGAGTTGTGAAGAAATTTTGGGGGTGGAATTGTGGGGAAGAAATTGTGGGGATGGAATTGTGGGGAAGAAATTGTGGGGGTGGACTTGTGGGGATGGAATTGTGGGGAGGACGGGGATGGAATTGTGAGGGTGAAATTGTGGGGGTGGGAATAGTGGGGAGGAACTTGTGGGGGTGGAATTGTGGGAATGGAATTGTGCGGGTGGACTTGTGGGGATGGAATTGTGCGGGTGTACTTGTGGGGGTGGAATTGTGGGGGTGGACTTGTGGGAATGGAATTGTGCGGGTGTACTTGTGGGGACGGAATTGTGGGGGTGGACTTGTGGGGGTGGAATTGTGCGGGTGTACTTGTGGGGATGGAATTGTGGGGGTGGACTTGTGGGAATGGAATTGTGCGGGTGTACTTGTGGGGGTGGAATTGTGGGGGGTGGGACTTGTGGGGATGGAATTGTGGGGGTGTACTTGTGGGGACGGAATTGCGGGGAGAGACTTGTGGGAATTGACTTGTGGGAACGGACTTGAGGGGTCAGAGTTGTGGGGGTGGGATTGTGGGGGCGGACTTGTGGGGGGTGGATATGCGGGGACAGACTCATCTTTATGCTGCGGGTTTGGATCTCCAGAACCAGTTCGGTTCTGGTGATGTTCAGTTCTAAGTCGGGCTCATCCACTGGGGAACATAGTTCCAGTGGGTCTGATGAAGACCCGACTGCAGTTCTGATCAGGAACACCAGAACCGGATTTCCACCTCGTCCGTCTGAGAGCCGGACCAGGACACCGGTTCATAACCCCGGCTGGAACTGGTTTAACTGGTTCTGGCAGCATCAAGCGTCGGGATTTAAATCCAGACCAGTCAGCGGGAAGTCAAGCTGCTGGATTCATCCTGATTCTCTTCATCATCATCATCATCATCATCATCATCATCCAGGGAAAACCAGATCCTTTTAAAGCTGATACTATCAATGCATCAGGAATCTTTCCTCCTCCGAGGACTACGGAACAACGGGAGCGCCAGGAAGAGCAGAAAACAGTTGATGGGAAACGCATCATTCCAGCCATAAATCTGAGAAAATTAATTAAACTAAAAATGCACTAATTAAATAAAAAATCTTAAAACTAAAATACATTATTATCCTTTAAACTAAACTTTTCCAACTATGGGGACAAAAAATTGAAAATAGAGTGAACAAATTTAAATAACTTTTTTTTAAGTTAATCTTAATAAATAAATGTTTTATGTCTTAGAGATTTTTGGAAGTCGTTAATTTAAGTGATTTGAATTTAATCTATTTGATCAGTTCAAATAAATCAAGTTAATTTCCAACTAAGACAGAGAATTGAAAGGAAGGAATTTAAATTATAATTCCATTTAACATTATATAAATAAATGAATAAATAAATAAATAAATAATTAAAAAATGAATAATTTTTACCTTATTTAATTTCATCCACTAATCTAAACAACTTATTCATCAGGTTAATTTATTAAATAAATAAATAAAAAGAGCTGGGATGAATCTTTCCTCCTCCCTATTTTTCCTCCCATCAGCTGCAGGTTACTTTTTATCATCACAGTTAAATAACTGAGCTGCAGCTCCTAGTTTGACATCAATCAGACTTCCAGTCATGACGTGATGTCATCGTGATGACATCACTAACTGATGATGTGAGCGATCAGCGTTGGGCGCTCCCGTTGTCCCGCGGCTCCTGTGAGGCTGGAAGCATTGATGGATAAAATGCGGGAACTCACCGTGCAGCTGCTTCTGGGGGGCTCAATTATTATATTTCTTTTACTATCTCTACACCGTGCTACAAACAGTCTATTTTATCCACTTATCAACTTACTTCAACCACCGTCACTATTACACTTTACTTTCAGTACAAATTACATACTTACTAACTATACATAACTAGTTACGCACTAGTTATATCAGTTACCACTACTTTCATACTTAACCTTACTACCATTAAATTATTCACATCCTACTTTCAGTAATATTAACTCAGTACAGTACATAAGTTAGACATTACAATCTTAATCATTACTTTAATTTAATCTTATTTTCCTAATTTTTAAACTCCCTTACTTTACGTAACCTTTAAACCATAACCATTTCTAACCATTCGAACCAGTCAACAAGTTAAACCAATTAAATCAGACAAATCCATTCAAACAATCAACCAGTTAAAACCATTCAAACCTATTTAAAACAATAAAAACATTTAATCCAATTAACCAATTTAACCAATTTAAAACAATTAAACCAATTTAAACCAGTTAGAATGATTAAACCATTCAACAAATTTAAACAATTTAAACCAGTCAGACCAATTCAAACCAGTCAACCAGTTAGACCAGTTCAGACCAGTTCAGACCAGTTCAGACCAGTCAGACCAGTTCAAACCAGTCAGACCAGTTCAAACTAGTTCAGGCCGGACAGACCAGTCAACCACTTAGACCAGTTTGGACCAGGTAGACCAATCAACCAGTTAGACCAGTTCAAACCACTTAGACCAGTTCAGACCAGTCAGACCAGTCAACCAGTTAGACCAGTTCAAACCAGTCAGACCAGTTCAAACCAGTCAACTAGTTATATCAGTTCAAACCACTTAGACTAGTTCAGACCAGTCAGACCAGTTAGACCATTCAACCAGTCAGACCAGTTCAAACTAGTTCAGGCCGGACAGACCAGTCAACCACTTAGACCAGTTTGGACCAGGTAGACCAGTTCAAACCAGTCAGACCAGTCAACCAGTTAGACCAGTTCAAACCAGTCAAACCAGTTCAAACCAGTCAACCAGTTAGACCAGTTCAAACCAGTTCAGACCAGTCAGACCAGTTAGACCATTCAACCAGTCAGACCAGTTCAAACTAGTTCAGGCCGGACAGACCAGTCAACCACTTAGACCAGTTTGGACCAGGTAGACCAGTTCAAACCAGTCAGACCAGTTCAGACCAGTCAGACCAGTCAACCAGTTAGACCAGTTCAAACCAGTCAAACCAGTTCAAACCAGTCAACCAGTTAGACCAGTTCAAACCAGTTCAGACCAGTCAGACCAGTTAGACCAGTCAACCAGTTAGACCAGTTCAAACCAGTTAGACCAGTTCAGACCAGTCAGAATGGTTAGACCAGTCAACAAGTTTGACCAGTTTAAACCAGTCAGACCAGTTCAAACCAGTCAACCAGTTAGACCAGTTCAAACCAGTTAGACCAGTCAGACCAGTTCAGACCAGTCAACCAGTTAGACCAGTTCAAACCAGTCAGACCAGTTCAAACCAATTAGACCAGTTAGACCAGTCAGACCAGTTAGACCAGTTCAAACCAGTCAACAAGTTTGACCAGTTCAAACCAGTTAGACCAGTTCAGACCAGTAAGACTAGTTAGACCAGTTCAGACCAGTCAGACCGGTTAGACCAGTCAACCAGATAGACCAGTTCAAACCAGTTAGACTAGTTCGATCAGTTCAAACCAGTTAGACCAGTTCAGACCAGTTCAAACCAGTTAGACCAGTCAGACCAGTTCAGACTGGTTTTAGTTTCATACCAAGCTGCAACAACTAAAATAAAAGATTTTTCTAATGATTTCCCTTTTCACCTGTTCCTCTCTCTGATTGGCTCCCTCTGGCTCCTCCCCTGTCACATCTGAGACTCCATTGGCCCCGTCGGTTTCCGTGGTGGCGCTCTGGTTGCCGTGGGCGACTGCCTCTCTCTGCAGATCCTTGTCGAAACGTTCCTGGAGAGCTGCAGGAGAGTCGGAGCTCAGAAACACCTCCACGTGGATCAGGACTCGCCTGGACCGCCACACCTGCAGGACTTATCTGGTCTCCCGGGAAAAACCGGACCCGGACCCAGACCTGAACCCTAATCCAGGACTAATCCAGGGTCAGAACTACGCTGAGACAGAAGCCCAGTAGAATCAAATTAAAATCAAACCAGATCCCACAGCAGCTTCTAATCTGGTGTTCAGGGAAGATGACCGGGAGAGGGGAGATAGATATTCCCAGATATAATAATCCAGATATTCCCAGATTAGTAACCCAGATATTCCCAGATATAATAATCCAGATATTCCCAGATTAGTAACCCAGATATTCCCAGATATAATAATCCAGATATTCCCAGATATAATAATCCAGATATTCCCAGATATAATAACCCAGATATTCCCAGATATAATAACCCAGATATTCCCAGATTAGTGACCCAGATATTCCCAGATATAATAACCCAGATATTCCCAGATTAGTAACCCAGATATTCCCAGATATAATAACCCAGATATTCCCAGATTAGTAACCCAGATATTCCCAGATATAATAACCCAGATATTCCCAGATATAATAACCCAGATATTCCCAGATTAGTAACCCAGATATTCCCAGATATAATAACCCAGATATTCCCAGAGTAGTAACCCAGATATTCCCAGATATAATAACCCAGATATTCCCAGATTAGTAACCCAGATATTCCCAGATATAATAACCCAGATATTCCCAGATTAGTAACCCAGATATTCCCAGATATAATAACCCAGATATTCCCAGATTAGTAACCCAGATATTCCCAGATATAATAACCCAGATATTCCCAGATTAGTAACCCAGATATTCCCAGATATAATAACCCAGATATTCCCAGATTAGTAACCCAGATATTCCCAGATATAATAACCCAGATATTCCCAGATTAGTAACCCAGATATTCCCAGATATAATAACCCAGATATTCCCAGATTAGTAACCCAGATATTCCCAGATATAATAACCCAGATATTCCCAGATATAATAACCCAGATATTCCCAGATATAATAATCCAGATATTCCCAGATATCCCCAGATAAAATATCCGAAATCATTCCCAGATATATCACAGATATTCCCAGATTTAATAATCCAGATATTCCCAGATGTAATATCACAGATATTTCCAGATAAAATATCCTGATAAAATATCCCAAATATCTCCAGATATAATATCGCAGATATTCCCAGATATATCACAGATATTCCCAGATAATCCAGATATTCCCAGACAAAACATCCCAGATGTTTCCAGATAAAATATCCCAATAAAATATCACAAACATTCCCAGATATCACAGATATTCCCAGATATAATATCCCAAATATTGCCAGATATCACAGATATTGCCAGATATAATATCAGATATTTCCAGATAAAATATCCCAAATATCCCCAGATATATCCCAAACATTCCCAGAAATAATAATCCAGATATTCCCAGACAAAATATCCCAGATATTTCCGGATAAAATTTCTGAAATATTCCCAGATACAATATCCCGGACATTCCCAGACAGAAAGGAATTCCATGTTCCTGTGTGGATGTCCACCTCAGCTGTTTGTTTGAACTTCTTCTTCTACTGATTTCCAGGTCTAAGGTGCTACCTGGGGCCTGGAGTCTGACATGGAGCTCTTCGGTTTTCCAGAGTCTGATCCTGACTGGGAATTGTGACCTTATAATCCCTCCCAGACTGACACAAGCGGACCTGCAGACCCTGAAGTCTGACATCAGTTATTAGTTTCCAGGAAAGTTTTCCAGGTGGTTCCTGGCGAGTAACGTCTGTCATTGATCATCAACACCTGTCCCAGAACATTTATCAATAACTGATAACTAAACTGGCTCCTACTGATCACCAACAGCTGATCAATAATCCTTCCCTCCACAGTATTGATGATCAGCTCCTGGCTGCGACCGGAACACCCACCTTTCAGCTTCTTCTGCAGGGTGGAGTTTTCAGCCTGGAGTCGGAGCAGCTCTCCGTCTACGGGGCCGGAGGCGGAGTTAGCGGGGCTGGAGGCCGAGGCCCCGCCCCCTTCCTTCTTCAGGCCCTGGTTCTCGTGCTCCAGCTGCTCGATCTGCGTGCAGAGCTGCAGAAACGGCAGCAGGTTAGCGCTGGCGTCCCCGGGAGGCGGGGCTTGTGGGGCGCGGCCCGTACCTTGGAGAGCTCGGTCATCAGCGTGCTGTTCTGCAGCCGGAAGTCCTCCTCCTGGCTGTGCAGCTTCCCCTGAAGCATCTCATTCTCGCTCAGCAGCGCCTCCACTTCCTGCAAACCACCACCGGGTCAGCCGTGACACAGACACGCGTGTGCGTTTCAGCACGCCACTCCAACTCATCGCCCTCACAGCGCCGGAGACAGACATGCAGACTGAAGAAGTGGTTTTCAAACCACGTGACACACGACCCCCAAAATGACTAACTTTGTTGTAAAGATTCACCGATACAGCCGGGCGATATTTTACCTTCATTTCTGTTTGGCCGCTTTTATTTCACTCATGTTCTGATTGTTTCTCATTCATATTAAACATGGCCGCTGGATTTCTGCCTGTGAGCCTTTTTCCCCTTTTTTACATTTTAGATATCTATATCAACATGTTTAAATTGCTGTCTGTCAATTTATGAGGAGATAATCGATAATCGAATCGAATCGAGTCGAATCGAACTAAAAAAGTGAATCGTTAGATTAATCAATGCATCGAAAAAATAATCGATAGATTAATCTTTTAAAAAATAATCGTTTAACCCAGCCCTATTTCAGATTAATCTCTTGGCAATAATGTGTTAAAATTGATAAAACCCCCAAATTTATTTAATAAATGTAGCTTATATTTTTCCTTATTATTATAAGATTTTGTTATCATTATATTCTTATTCATTATTATTATTATTTATAATAATAATAATAATTTTAATTTCACAGAAAGACTTTTGCAATAATTTGTTAATATTGATTGCACCAAAATCCCAAATTTATTTAATAAATGTAGCTTCTATTTTTCCTTATTATTATAAGATTTTGTTATCATTATATTCTTATTCATTATTATTATTATTTATAATAATAATAATAATTTTAATTTCACAGAAAGACTTTTGCAATAATTTGTTAATATTGATTGCACCAAAATCCCAAATTTATTTAATAAATGTAGCTTCTATTTTTCCTTATTATTATAAGATTTTGTTATCATTATATTCTTATTCATTATTATTATTACTTATAATAATAATAATAATAATAATGATAATAATGATAATAATAATAATAAAAATTTAATTTCACAGAAAGACCTTTTGCAATTTGTTAATATTGACTGCACCAAAATCCCAAATTTATTTGATAAATGTAGCTTGTATTTTTTAATTACTTTATCATCATATAATAACAATAACATGATTATTATCATTATTACTTTACCGGAATGACCTTTTCGCAATAATGTGTTATTAATAGCCTCAAATTTATCTGATAAATGTAGCTTCTATTTTTTATGATCATTTTTATCACTATAATAATAATAATTATATATATATATTTTTTTTTTTTTTTTTTTTTTCTTCACTGATCTGGTGACCCCCTGAGATGATCATACGACCCACATGGGGGGTCCCGAACCCCAGTTTGAAAACCACTGGACTAACTCAGGGGAAAAAACAGCTTTAAGATTCAATTTAAAAAAAAAAAAAAACACACACACACACACACACACACACACACACACACTCTGACCAGCGATGGTTAATGAAAAAAGATCTCCAGCTGTAACCATAGCAATCAGAGCAGGAAAACTCACCTGAGCCTTTTTGCTTTTATTTAAAGCCTGAAAGAAAACAACAGAGAAATAAATGAGAACAGCTCTGAGTGAGGAAGATGAGACACCTTCATCACAGCAAACTGGAGGTTGTCATCTTCACCTTCTGGGCTTTGATGAAATCTCTCTCCAGAACCGAGTTCTTCTGACGGACGGCGTTCAGCTCTGAAAGAGGAAAACCGGTTTTACCCCCATGACGGTTAAACCACGGCCGCGGGGGGGGGGGGCCGTTCATCAATCAGGCTGATTGATTCCTGCCGTGCACCGATGGACCGACCATCAGAAACAAACACGGACTCTGTGACATCATCAGCAGGAGCAGCAGGTGGGTGCAGTACCGCCTGCAGCACACCAGGGGGCAGCGCTGCACCTCAAACAACCACAGCTCCACCAGTTTAACCAGTTCAGCCTCCTCTAGAAACGTCCCAGCACGCACAGCTGAGATAAAATCACCAGTCATGAAGACGTTTTTCTATAAATCACTTCAACAACTTCATACCTGCGACAAACCACTCCAACTTTATTTATACCACAGTTTTAAGACAACAAAGATGACTGAAGTTCTGCAACATTAAAATAAAACATAATAAACTGCATATTAAGTCCATTAAAAACAGCTAAATAACGAAAATCAACTAAAAACAGATTAAAAACTACTAAACATTCAATGATTGTCAGGATTTTAACCCTTTCAATAAAAATTTCAGGACTTCATTCATTAATTATTTGAATAAAAAAAATTAAAAACATGTAAAACATTGATTATTTTCCATATAATAGATGTAGGAGAGATGAATCTTTGGTGATGATTTAGAGTCCTGGTTATGACAGCCATTAGGAGAAAAACTGATTTTACTGCATCCAGATTTATTTATTTTTTTGGTGACATATATATATTTTACTGTATATATATATATATATATATACAGTATATAAACAGTCATGAAAAAAAATGAAGAGACCAGCCTTGTTTTCTCATATTTCTTGGTCATTTTAATGCCTGGTACGACTAAAAGTACATTTGTCTGGACAAATATAATGATAACAAAAATAATAAGAGTTTAATATAAGACATTTTTTGATTAGAGTTTAATTTAAGAACTGATAGCAGCCATTTTCCATGCTTCCCTTGATAAGTGAGTTTGGTTATTAAGTTCTTCCACCAACATCTATGGTAATATGCTGCCAAAAACAGCTTTTAGGTATTCTAGATTTTCTTTTCTGTCACTTTTAGTCACATGATTCACACCACAGTTGCTACTCCATTGCATAACTGTTATCTCTGACAAAAAAGTTGGTCTCAATTTTTTTTCATGGCTGTATGCAAGTACATATATATATATATATATATATATATATATATATATATATAGTACATACATACACACACATATATATAAGTAAAATCTATATTTGACTATAATTAACCACATATTGTAATGTGCCGGTGATTCCTTACAGTTAAAGCTGATAGCTACATGTTTACTTCCTCCCCACCAGTAGGTGGCGCACTAACACTCTCTTACTCCATTAGCATTAGAAACGCTACAGAACCAGCTAACCATTAATTAGTAAGAGCAAAAGCTTAACTAACATGTCCAGTTGGAAAGCGGCAGCCTCAGCGAGGCTTTTGGGCCTCTTTGCTTCCTTCACCCTCATCCTGTTTCCCTTTTTAGTAATAAAATGTAGATATTTATATATTTTGGACTCGTCAGCATTGATAAAACAATTATTAATGCTATAATTTTTGCTCTTATTATTATCATTATTACTACGATTATTATTATTATAATTGTTATTGCTAGACATCCTGTGTTTTGTTTTTTTAAAAATCGTTTTGGTGAAAAAATAGCAGCGATCATCTTTAAAGAACTCTCCGCATCTGTAAATCTGTTTTTATCCATGTGATGGTGGGACGAAGCCCAACCAGAAACAAACAAACAAACAAACAAACAAACAAACATGAGGAGTCAGCACGAGCAGAAGGGTTTACCTGCCGAGTTCTTCCTGAGATCATCGGACAGCTGGTAGTTCTGAGTCCGCAGCTCCAACAGCTGGGCCTGGACGCACAAACGTATGACATCATAAACAACATTCTGCTACCGTGTTTACAGTAGTATCTGATCAGCCAATCACACGGCAGCATCTAGTGATGTCAGCAACCTGCGGAAGTTCAAACTGAGCATGTCTGACAAGGAAAGAGGATTTAATGGTCCAATGCTGACGTTTGCCTCAGATTATCCAGAACCTTTAATCCCAGTCGGGTAGAACCGGAGATTCTCATCACGATGAGGTGGAACGGGAGATTCTCATCGTGATGAAGTGGAACGGGAGATTCTCATCACGATGAGGTGGAACCGGAGATTCTCATCACGATGAGGTGGAACCGGAGATTCTCATCACGATGAGGTGGAACGGCAGATTCTCATCGTGATGAGGTGGAACGGGAGATTCTCATCACGATGAGGTGGAACGGGAGATTCTCATCGTGATGAGGTGGAACGGGAGATTCTCATCGTGATGAGGTGGAACCGGAGATTCTCATCACGATGAGGTGGAACCGAGAGATTCTCATCATGATGAGGTGGAACGGGAGATTCTCATCATGATGAGGTGGAACTGGAGATTCTCATCGTGATGAGGTGGAACTGGAGATTCTCATCGTGATGAGGTGGAACCGGAGATTCTCATCGTGATGAGGTGGAACGGGAGATTCTCATCGTGATGAGGTGGAACGGGAGATTCTCATCATGATGAGGTGGAACGGGAGATTCTCATCACGATGAGGTAGAACGGGAGATTCTCATCATGATGAGGTGGAACGGGAGATTCTCATCGTGATGAGGTGGAACGGGAGATTCTCATCGTGATGAGGTGGAGCGGGAGATTCTCATCATGATGAGGTGGAACGGGAGATTCTCATCACGATGAGGTGGAACGGGAGATTCTCATCGTGATGAGGTGGAACGGGGAGATTCTCATCACGATGAGGTGGAACCGGAGATTCTCATCGTGATGAGGTGGAACGGCAGATTCTCATCGTGATGAGGTGGAATGGGAGATTCTCATCACGATGAGGTGGAACCGGAGATTCTCATCATGATGAGGTGGAACCGGAGATTCTCATCACGATGAGGTAGAACGGAGAGATTCTCATCATGATGAGGTGGAACGGGAGATTCTCATCACGATGAGGTGGAACGGGAGATTCTCATCATGATGAGGTGGAACGGGAGATTCTCATCACGATGAGGTAGAACGGGAGATTCTCATCATGATGAGGTGGAACGGGAGATTCTCATCGTGATGAGGTGGAACGGGAGATTCTCATTGTGATGAGGTGGAACGGGAGATTCTCATCATGATGAGGTGGAACGGGAGATTCTCATCGTGATGAGGTGGAACGGGAGATTCTCATCGTGATGAGGTGGAACGGGAGATTCTCATCATCATGAGGTGGAACGGGAGATTCTCATCGTGATGAGGTGGAACGGGAGATTCTCATCGTGATGAGGTGGAACGGGAGATTCTCACCGTGATGAGGTGGGACGGGAGATTCTCATCATGATGAGGTGGAACGGGGATTCTCATCATAGGACGGTGAGTAAATATTTTAATGGAAAATATCTCAAGACAAACAAACAAACAAAGAGTCTGACAAAGAAAGGTTTCAGGTTTACAGGACGCCGTTTCCCAACATGATGTTGAGTTCAACAGCAACGCTTCCTGTTGAGGCACAACGGCAGGACAGAACCGTTACAACACCCAAACTTTAAAAAATCTTCCAGGATATTTCAAGACTGTCAGAAATGCGTCAGACACGACATGACTTCAGAGGGAGGTTGGAGGAAATCTCTCTCCAGGTTCCTGATTGTGTCGACTACATGGTGACTGTTGCTAAGGACGATGACCGTCCACCTGCTTTACATCACTCCTGGACCTGAGAGGGAAACGTCAGCGGTCTCCAGGAAACCTGAAGCTTTGCTTCAAGATATTTATACTCCAACAGATCTGAAATGCTGAGAAACCATTATGTTTAGTCTGGTTACAGCCTGGTTATCGTCCAGTTACAACCTGGTTATAGTGCTGTAACAGCCTGGTTATGGTCCAGTTACAAACTGGTAATCAGTTACAACCTGGTTACAGAACAGTTACAGCCTAGTTACAGAGCAGTTACAGCCTGATTATAGTCCAGTTACAGCCTGGTCACAATGGTGTTACAGCCTGGTTATAGTCCAGTTACAGCCTGGTTAAAAAGCAGTTAAAGCCTGGTTATAGTACAGTTACAACCTGGCTATAGTCCAGTTACAGCCTGGCTACAGAGCAGTTACAGCCTGGTTATACAGCTGTTACAGCCTGGTTTTAGAGCCGTTACAGCCTGGTTTTAGAGCTGTTACAGCCTAGTTACAGAGCAGTTACAGCCTGGTTATACAGACTGGTTACAGCCTGGTTTCAGAGCCGTTACAGCCTGGTTTTAGAGCTGTTACAGCCTGGTTACAGAGCAGTTACAGCCTGGTTTTAGCAGCTGTTACAGCCTGGTTTTAGAGCAGTTACAGCCTGGTTTTAGAGCTGTTACAGCCTAGTTACAGAGCAGTTACAGCCTGGTTTTAGAGCAGTTACAGTCTGGTTACAGAGCAGTTACAGCCTGGTTTTACAACTGTTACAGCCTTATTATAGTGCAGTTATAGTCCAGTTACAGCCTGGTTATAGTTCAGTTACAGCCTGGCTACAGAGCAGTTACAGCCTAGTTACAGAGCAGTTACAGCCTGGTTTTAGAGCATTATAGTCCAGTTACAGCCTGGCTACAGAGCAGTTACAGTCTGGTTACAGAGCAGTTACAGCCTGGTTTTAGAGCCGTTACAGCCTGGTTACAGAGCAGTTACAGCCTGGTTTTAGAGCAGTTACAGCCTAGTTACAGAGCAGTTACAGCCTGGTTACAGAGCTGTTACAGCCTGGTTTTAGAGCTGTTACAGTCTGGTTACAGAGCAGTTACAGCCTGGTTTTAGAGCTGTTACAGCCTGGTTTTACAGCTGTTACAGCCTGGTTTTAGAGCAGTTACAGCCTGGTTTTAGAACAGTTACAGCCTGGTTTTAGACCAGTTACAGGCTGTTACTGCATGACCTTTCCTCCCTCTCTGGCAGGCAGGTGTTGGGACAGGTGTAACACAGAAACTGTTACCTGTGTAAATAATGTAACTAGCCGGCTAGCATGCTAACAGGTGACCTGCATCTTATATTTCAGGCAGTTTCGTGACCGCTGCACGTGAACACAACAGCCCCGCGGGCAGCCTCGCGGACCCCCGTGACTCTCATCAGGGGGTCCTGAGGTCACCCCCATGTCAGCGGGCTGTCAGACGGCACCAGTTAGCAGGAGAGTTAGCACCGCTTTTCCTGGTTCCCCTGAAGGAGGATGCTAGGCTAACGAGCTAGCCCTACCACAGCCAACAGGAGCCGCTTCTGCGTCTCTCAGACCGGTGTCGGAGCTCAGACTCCCCCCAGACAAGCGCCCACCATCCCCAACACACTATCCGCTACCCTGCGGTGACACCGGGCTCCGTCAGCTGCGCTCCCCCCGCAGCCGCTGAGGGATGCTACCGTGTCCGCCAGCGATGCTGCACCTGGCTGCCGCACAGCGCAGGTGTTTCCCACAACACTGACAGCTACCTGTCCACGAGCCCACCGGGGGGGGAGAGAGTTTCCTCACCTGCATCCGATGAAACTCCTCCTCGGACAGAGCCTGCGACATGGCCATGTTTACCTGGAGCCAGCTAGCAGGCTAAGCTAGCGGAGGAGACGAGCTACGGGGAGGAGGAGGCACGCGGACAGAGGTCTCACTCTGACGCTGTTTCACGCGACCAAAACACAGAGTCGGATTACGCCGCAGAGGTCTCACTCTGACGCCGTTTCACGCGACCAAAACACAGAGTCGGATTACGCCGCAGAGGTCTCACTCTGACGCCGTTTCACGCGACCAAAACACAGAGTCGGATTACGCCGCAGAGGTCTCACTCTGACGCTGTTTCACGCGACCAAAACTAATGGTGGGCGGATCTATACAAATATTTCTAATACCAATACCAATGTTGATATCAATATCGACCAATACTAGTGCGATTATATCAATACTTCGATGTAAGTCTTGAAAACTACCAGAATCTTCATAAATGAGCACAGATATAATATCCCAGACACTCCCAGATGAAATATCCCAGATTTTCCCAGATTAAATATCCCAGATATTCCCAGATAAAATGTCCCTGACAGGAAAGACTTCCATGTTCCTCTGTGGGTGTCCACCACAGTTGTTTCCTGCTAGAACTTCTTCTTCTACTGATTTCCAGGTCTAACGTGCAAACTGGAGCCTTGTGGTGGGCAGATCAATACAAATATCAATAATATAGATGCCAATCGGTCGATACTAGTGAGACTATATCGATACTTCAGTCTTGAAAACTATGAGAATCTTCATAAACATGGAGGATAAAGTAGTTTTTGGTGGATCCGGTTCTCCTTGGTGAACAGGTATCTACATGCCAAATATCAGCTTCTCTCGTCCAGATAATGACAAATTCAGATTATTATGGGATGGATGATAATTTGGTTGTTTATGCATTCGTGAGTTAAAGGTGCAGTGTGTAGGAATTACTGACATCTAGTGGTAAAGATGGCATTTGAAAGAAATATGTTTTATTTCAAATGGCTTCATATTCCAGCACTTTTGTGAATGTACGGTGGCCCTTAGTGGACAAAATTCTCCCAGACATAAAAATGTTTTCATCTGTCAGTGGATCAGTGGTCTCAGGTGGAGCTATGACTGGACTATAAGGAACTATTTTTAATTTCTTTTAAGGCGTTACTGATCCCAAACAGTGCTTTAACTCCCGTTAAACAAGCTGCTAGAGCAGTTTTAGAGTTCAGAGTTATCACTTCACTCACATTGTTTTGTCCACTCAGGGACACCGTAGTAAAAATGGTGGAACAAATATGGCAGCCACCATGTATGTGCACCCGCACCAGGTAGATATAAATGACTCATTCTAAGAAAATAAACATATAACAGCTGTTTTAGTGCAGCGATTACACACTAATTGAAACACAGTTTTAACCCTCACAGCTCCATAAGAAAAAGTTACGTTCAGCTTCTTAAGGCCACATTCTGGCCAATGTCAGTTAACGGTCTGTAAATATTATCTAAAAATGAAAAGTTGCCATTTTCTTTCATGGCTGTCATCACAGACTTCTGGCCGAACCATCAATACCAAAAAGTCAATGAGTTTCAAAATTTTAACCCTTTAAGCTCCAGTTTGTACACACAATGTTCCCACTGCCTAAAACTGAAAAGTGGGTTAAAGTAAGTAAAAACTAGCCTGTAGGTGGCAGGTTATTATTAGGTATACAGAGCAGACCTAAGCATAGATTATAGCAACCACAATTAAAAAAGCTCAATGAGAAGTTGTTTCAAGATAAAATGCAAAAAAAATGTGGGAAAAATTCCAGTTTGAACTGGAATGGCAGCATTACAGAGAGGGAACTAAATTCCCTGCAAAAGACTGAGCTAAATAATTAGCATGTGATCTGACTGATCACAATGCTGGAAAAAAAAACAAACACCGTAGCATCCATGCCACGCCGCGTTAAAGCTGCTAGCATCCATGCCACGGCGGGTTAAAGCTGCTAGCATCCATGCCACGCCGGGTTAAAGCTGGTTGCATCCATGCCACGCCGGGTTAAAGCTGCTAGCATCCATGCCACGGCGGGTTAAATCTGCTAGCATCCATGTCACGCCGGGTTAAAGCTGCTAGTATCCATGCCACGCCGGGTTAAAGCTGCTAGCATCCATGCCACGCCGGGTTAAAGCTGCTAGCATCCATGCTACGCCGGGTTAAAGCTGCTAGCATCCATGCCACGCCGGGTTAAAGCTGCTAGCATCCATGCCACGCCGGGTTAAAGCTGCTAGCATCCATGCCACGCCGGGTTAAAGCTGCTAGCATCCATGCCACGCCGGGTTAAAGCTGCTAGCATCCGTGCTACGCCGGGTTAAAGCTGCTAGCATCCGTACCACGCTGGGTTAAAGCTACTAGCATCCGTGCTACGCCGGGTTAAAGCTGCTAGCATCCGTGCCACGCTGGGTTAAAGCTGCTAGCATCCGTGCTACGCCGGGTTAAAGCTGCTAGCATCCGTGCCACGCCGCGTTAAAGCTGCTAGCATCCGTGCCACGCCAGGTTAAAACTGCTAGCATCCGTGCCACGCCGCGTCAAAGCTGCTAGCATCCGTGCCACGCCGCGTTAAAGCTGCTAGCATCCGTGCTACGCTGCGTTAAAGCTGCTAGCATCCATGCCACACTGGGGGCGACAGTGGCTCAAGTGGTAGAGCAGGTCGGCCAATGATCGGAGGAGCGGCGGTTCGAATCCCAATCCCCCAGCCATATGTCGTTGTGTCCTTGGGCAAGACACTTAACCCCCCTTGCCTTGTATGAAGGCGCGAAATGGCTGCCACGCTTCCGTCAGTCTGTCCCAGGGCAGCTGTGGCTACATACATAGTTACCATCACCAAGTATGAATGAGCAGTGAATGAATAATGGACCTACTGTGAGCGCTTTGAGTTCCTCGATAGGAAAAAAAGTGCGATATAAATCTAATCCTTTATTATTATTATTATTACCGGGTTATAGCTGCTAGCATCCATGCCACGCCGGGTTAAGGAGTCATTTATGCAAAAGGACCAAACCATGTACTAAGTACACGTGCAGGATTTTCCTGCAGCAGGACGCATATTTTTGTATTTAAAGTCCTTTTATAATTGATTTCATCCAGTTTTCTAATTTTTGAGTTTTTGAATTTGAGGTTTTCTTAAGCTGCAACTTCTAATCAGCAACATCCAAACAAATAAAAGCTGCAAATATATTGATTTGCATATTAATTATCTATATAATATGTAAATTGCACCTTTTAAGTTGAACTATAAAAATAAATGAACTTTTTCAGGATATTCTCATTTTTGGGGTCGTACCTGTAGTAAAAAATGCTCCTGGAAAACATCCACGCTGCCTTTAAAAGACACTGTTTAGATTCCACAGAAAAATCTCTATGCATAAATTTGCTCATTTGACAGCCCTATTAAAAAGTATCGGTATCAATATTGGTATCAATATTGGTATTGACAATATTAGCCCTTTATTTCCTTGGTATCAAGTTGATGCCAAATCTTTCAGTATCACATGCTCCTAACTAAAACAGTGTACGACTACAGGACAGAGGTCTCACTCTGACTCTTTTTCTCGTGGTTGAATCAGACGGTCTGACTGCACAAATACTCACTTTCTGCTTAAATTCTGTTGTTTGTTTGTTTGTTTTTTACTCCTCAACATGTATGAAGATGTTTGCATTAAGAATGAAGCTGAAATCTTTATCTTTTGTCTCCCTTTTTAAGTCAAATTTAACAAATATTTTAAATTTTGTTTGTTTCCTTCAAAGCAGAGACGAATCATTTGTCCACAGTGAAGTTTTTACTGTAAACGACCAGTTTCAGAGCTGAAGTGAAATTCTCTGGAGAAGTAAAACCGTCACAGCGCAGCTCTGACATTTTCCATTTGTCACGTCTCTGCTGCGTTACAGGGACGGTATTTATAGGTCATGTTTTCTCCCATGCCGTCTTTCATGGACCTTTTCAGTTAAAAACCTTCATTTAATCTGATCAGTTAATCTAAGCTCAGACATCTCCACATTCTCATTATTAAAGCTGATACTGCAGATTTATATCAGAATTATTCCTTTAATCGACTCTGAACCTCCAACCTGAGCTGAGAGAGAAAAGTCATCGATGTAGCTGTTGTTTCTTACAGAAGTGGATTAGGGCCACTGAAAAAAAAAATTAAAATGCTCATATTAAAGTCAGAATTCGGACTTTTTTCCAGAACATAAAAAAAAAAAATCAGGAATATTTTTCAATTTCTGAAAAAGTCAGAAATATGACTTTTTCGGAAATTGAAAAAAAAAAAAAAAATACTGACAAAAAATTATTTAAAAAAAAATGTTCTGGAAAAAAGTCAGAATTCTGCTAATTTTCTTCTTTTTTTTTTCTCAGTGGCCCTAATCGTCTTCCGTAGTTTCTGCTGCAGAGCATCTGAAACTATCTGCATGTGACGGAGAAAAGCTGCAGCAAACGGAATTTCCCTCCTGCCACCTGTAGGGGGCGATGGTTTGGCTTGTTTAACTACAGGGAGGTTTGTTTCCAGCCGGACTAAGTTCCCCTGCCAAGAGGAGCTTTGGAGGCAGAAGAGAAGAAGAAGCATCAACGGTTCAGTCTAAACTGAAAAAGCAGACTACCAGGGGCCCAAAGACTCAGGAGACCAGCTCAGGGACCAGGATGACCTCCCAGAAGACAGTGGAGGAGGTCCCCAGCAGGATCCTGCAGCCGTGAAGACCGGCCCCCCCCAGAGGTGAGGGGGCCCGGGTCCTGCAGACACCAGAGAAACCAGGTCTGGTCCTGGCTTCAGATTCGTTCATCATTTGGCCCATACACGACCACAAATACAAATAAAAATAAGAAAATAAATAAAAACGTTTTGAAGACGCCATGAAGAAATGAGAAGAAAGTAACGAGTGAACATAATCATGCATGTTGGAAAAGGAGTGAGAGGAAGCTAAGCTAATGAAATCACAATCGCTTATCCCATCTCCTCCTCACTGAGAACCGAGAACAACGCAAAACTAGAAATGAAAAGGAAACAAAGGAAACAAAGGAAACAACAAACAACAACAAAAAAGCAAGATTTTTATTCTTCTTTATTACGAACCCCAATGGCTTCCACGAAGACGTCGCTCGTCTTCCTGGGGTCCTCAAAGTCATGCAATTTTAGCTTCAGAGCCCCGTCATGCTTGTTTACTTGTTTTATCTTCGTGTGTTTGTTTTTAATATTTCTGTTGAACCACAATTCAGAATCAATGTCATGATTTTTATAGAATTTTTATTTATTATTACTTTTGTCAATTTCAACTTATTTCACTGACAGATGATTTTGCGGACTCAAATGCAAAGGTATGAATATATACACACACACACACACACCCCAAAATATATATATATATATATATATATATATACATACAGGGGTTAGATAATGAAACTGAAACAGCTGTCATTTTAGTGTGGGAGGTTTCATGGCTAAATCAGACCAGCCTGGTGGCAAATATTCATTAATTGCAGCAGTAAGAGCAGAGTGTGAAGGTTCAATTAGCAGGTAAAAAGCACAGTTTTGCTCAAAACATTGCAATGCATACAACATTATATCAGAATTCAAAAGAGGACAAATTGTTGGTGCACGTCTTGCTGGCGCATCTGTGACCGAGACAAGTCTTTGTGATGTATCAGAGCCACAGTATCCAGGGTAATGTCAGCATACCACCAAGAAGGACGAACCACATCCAACAGGATTAACTGTGGACGCAAGAGGAAGCTGTCTGAACGGGATGTTCGGGTGCTAACCCGGATTGTATCCAAAAAACGTAAAACCACAGCGGCCCAAATCACGGCATTCGCTTGGCCCAGGACTTGTGCTAGATGGGCCAAGGACTACCGAACCATTCTGGAGGACCATGTGCATCCAAAGGTTCAAACATTGTATCCTGAAGGCGGTGCAGTGTATCAGGATGACAATGCACAAATACACACAGCAAGACTGGTGAAAGATTGGTTTGATGAACATGAAAGTGAAGTTGAACATCTCCCATGGCCTGCAAAGTCACCAGATCTAAATATTATTGAGCCACTTTGGGGAGTTTTGGAGGAGCGAGTCAGGAAACGTTTTCCTCCACCAGCATCACGTAGTGACCTGGCCACTATCCTGCAAGAAGTACGGCTTAAAATCCCTCTGACCACTGTTCAGGACTTGGACATGTCATTTCCAAGACCAATTGTCGCTGTATTGGCTGCAAAAGGAGCCCCTCTATAAATATTTTCTAAAGTGTTTCAGTTTCATTGTCTAACCCCTGTATATATATACACACACATCTATATACAGTATATATACAGATGTATATATATATATATATATATATATATATATATATATATATATATATATATATATATGGACTCTTGTTAACCTGAACTTTTACCAAGCAGCTATTCTTCCAGACTGAGGGTCCTCCAGTCCTGCAGAAACCCGCCCCCCATCACGTTGTGGTCTTCAGGTGGACCCCCGGGTGGTGACGAGCGAGGCGGATGCGGCGTCTGGTGAACAGCAGTAATTGGAGAAAGTGAAAGTGACCTCTGTGCAAACGTTTCAGTCTGACCTGCTTTCGTAAGCTTGTGGTTGGAAACGCTGGTGAAACGTTCACAACTCGTCTTTTTACACGTCCTCACACTCGTGTTGCGTTTGTGGTCATTTCGGCTTCCTTCTGCTTCTGGTTCCCCTTCGGCCCTCCCCAGCCTCACTCAGCAGGAGCCCTCCCCGGCAGGTGTTGCTGCGGTTATCACATTACAGTCCCGGCCTGTTTATTTCACCGTCACACTTCCTCCTTGCGGGTCAGCGAGGCAGGCTCGGTCACCTGCCGGTGAATTATTAACTCGCAGGGTTAATTTTAGAGGCAGAACTGAGACGCTGAGCGAAGCCAGAAGTAAAACGCAGAAGCAAAGACTCAGACGTTTTCATCTGAGCCAGCAGCAGCCTCAGGTCTGACGGAGACCCGCTCAGGTGCTCCGGATCTGGATCTGGATCCCGCTGGACCCCACATGGAGCTGCTGCCCTCCCTGCTGGCCAGGCTGAAGGCCGTGGATGCCAGGACCGTGGAGCAGGAGTACAGCGTGAGTTTTTCAGCAGTTAAGATAAAAAATCAGCTCAATTTCTGCAACTGATGAGGATTTTGGAGGCAGAAAAGCAGCTTCAAGTCTCCGCTCAGGCTGGTTGAGGTTAGTTTGTTTTAGGTAACATGCAAACTCATTTTGGGTGTTTTTACTTTCCTGGAAGAAGCTGCCGTGTTTCTGTGTGAGCTCTGTCTGCTGAGCATCTATTCAAATCATCTGCCAGCAGTTTTACCATAAACCGTCTCGCTGACGAGGCAAATCTGTGTCACACATGCAAAGCTGCAGCGTGTGCTGGTGGCGCGACTCAGACTGCGACAGCTGCAGCCGCTCGCTGAACAGCTTCATACGCTGTTATCTGAACCGCCAGCAGCGGAATGTAGGGTTCAGCCAGTTCTGGTGTTCCGCAAGCCACTGTCATGGGCCCTCTTCTGTTCTCTATGTACTAACATCCCAGAAACTTAAAAAAAAAAAAAAAAGCAAGAAAAACTTAAAGGGGTAGTACACCCTCAGAATGATGGTCCTTCATCTTCTCCTCATCCTCATGCTGAGCAAGACTCTGGAGCACTTTTTAATTTCTCAAATGCAGCCGGAGATCTGGGGGGGTCATTATCCACCGACTTTCATATAATGGAGTTCAGCGGCGACTGAACCAAAAAGGTCCATAAAAGTCCACAAAAAGTCCGATGTAATCCAAGTGTCCTGAGTGGGAAGCGTCCAGAATTTACCGGAAACCATCATTTAGTAGATTTTTAAAGCCTAAACAGGAGAACATCGTACTTCCCCGATGCGTAGCCATGTGAGTTCATGTCACTACGGAAGCCGATGCATTCAGCGCCTACTCTGCCGATAATACAAGCGTAGAAGAAGAAATTTACTGTTTACATTGTGCTAAGAACGACAGAGCTGCAGACAAACACAAGAGGGGTTGATATTGATTTAAAAGGAAGGAAGGAAGGAAGGAAAGAAGGAAGGAAGAAAGAAAAAAAGAAAGAAAGAAAGAAAGAAAGAAAGAAAGAAAGAGAGCGCAATCTCGTCTCGAAGGACCATCATTCTGTGGGTGTACTATCCCTTTAAACTTGACAAAGTTCTACTTATTGCCTCCCTGATGGTCTCTGCATCACCGGAACTAAGATATTTGCTGCCATCAGAAGCGTTCGTGTCCCTGCAGAAGGTTAAAGATGAAATATTAACGAAAGAGTCGAGATTTTCTCCGTTTGTCTGTAAACGGAGCTTGAAGATGGTTCAGAGATGCTGGATACGACAGCAGCGCCCAGCATACCAGATCCAACATGAGCCATGACCATGACGAGGTGAGGAAGAGGAAGAGGAAGAGGAAGAAGCCGGGACGACGAGGCAGAATGCGGGAAAAACAAGAACTGGAACCAAAACCGATAACAGAACCCAGAACAACAAAGAAGAAGCAGAGAAACATGTTTGACCTGATCAGAACACGAGAGAAACCGTTTACTAACCGAGAGATTACTACTACCAAGGACAGAATTACTAACCGGGAGATAACTACTACCAAGGACAGAATTACTAACCGGGAGATAACTACTACCAGGGACAGAATTACTAACCGGGAGATTACTACTACCAGGGACAGAATTACTAACCGGGAGATTACTACTACCAAGGACAGAATTACTAACCGGGAGATAACTACTACCAAGGACAGAATTACTAACCGGGAGATAACTACTACCAGGGACAGAATTACTAACCGGGAGATTACTACTACCAGGGACAGAATTACTAACCGGGAGATAACTACTACCAGGGACAGAATTACTAACCGGGAGATAACTACTACCAGGGACAGAATTACTAACCGGGAGATTACTACTACCAGGGACAGAATTACTAACCGGGAGATTACTACTACCAGGGACAGAATTACTTACCGGGAGATAACTACTACCAAGGACAGAATTACTAACCGGGAGATAACTACTACCAGGGACAGAATTACTAACCGGGAGATTACTACTACCAGGGACAGAATTACTAACCGGGAGATAACTACTACCAAGGACAGAATTACTAACCGGGAGATAACTACTACCAAGGACAGAATTACTAACCGGGAGGTAACTACTACCAAGGACAGAATTACTAACCGGGAGATTACTACTACCAGGGACAGAATTACTAACCGGGAGATAACTACTACCACGGATAACTACTACCAGGACAGAATTACTAACCGGGAGATAACTACTACCAAGGACAGAATTACTAACCGGGAGATAACTACTACCAAGGACAGAATTACTAACCGGGAGATTACTACTACCAAGGACAGAATTACTAACCGGGAGATAACTACTACCAAGGACAGAATTACTAACCGGGAGATAACTACTACCAAGGACAGAATTACTAACCGGGAGATAACTACTACCAGGGACAGAATTACTAACCGGGAGATTACTACTACCAAGGACAGAATTACTAACCGGGAGATTACTACTACCAGGGACAGAATTACTAACCGGGAGATTACTACTACCAAGGACAGAATTACTAACCGGGAGATTACTACTACCAGGGACAGAATTACTAACCGGGAGATAACTACTACCAAGGACAGAATTACTAACCGGGAGATAACTACTACCAAGGACAGAATTACTAACCGGGAGATAACTACTACCAAGGACAGAATTACTAACCGGGAGATAACTACTACCATGGACAGAATTACTAACCGGGAGATTACTACTACCAAGGACAGAATTACTAACCGGGAGATAACTACTACCAAGGACAGAATTACTAACCGGGAGATAACTACTACCAAGGACAGAATTACTAACCGGGAGATAACTACTACCAAGGACAGAATTACTAACCGGGAGATAACTACTACCATGGACAGAATTACTAACCGGGAGATAACTACTACCAAGGACAGAATTACTAACCGGGAGATAACTACTACCAAGGACAGAATTACTAACCGGGAGATAACTACTACCAAGGACAGAATTACTAACCGGGAGATAACTACTACCAATGACAGAATTACTAACCGGGAGATAACTACTACCCTGTAAACAGTTTTACTGGAAAAAGGAATCTGATTACTCCTTCAAAAGTCATTTAGTTACTTTACTGATTACTTAAGTTTCAAAATAACTTAGTTAGGTTACTAGTTACTTTTAGTTGAATAAAACTGCCAATCGTTTCCTGTCTTCGTTAAAGCAGCAGTTGGTTTTTATTGGCGGTAAAGGTGACGGAGACGTCTCGGCCTCAGAGCCCAGAACACACTTAAACAAATATTTTATCGTCAAAAATGACCAAAAATAGACAAATACTGCATCAAGTCTGCATGTGAGAAAATAAGGAAACAGCAACACGGCTGCTGGGATGAATCTGAACCAGGTTTTATTCTTATTTAGTTTACAGGGACGACACATGCTGATGAACGTCCGCGATAACCGACGTAAACATGTCAGAGTTTAGCTAAGAAGCTAATTTACATCCGTAGCACCCAGGCAGGTAAAAACATACACAATAATACAACAGTTAGACCATACAGAAAATATGAAATATAAAAGAAGGAAAGGAAGAGAGAGAAAAAAATGTCATCAAAATTATTCATTCCCTCCAATTAAAGAAGATGCTAAATTCACACCAGTAATTCAAATAACAAGAAACTAATAATAAATAAAAATCTACAAAATTATAATTTTGTGAAATAAAATATTGCTTTTGAATTGTGGTTGGAAATAATGCTTTAAAAAAAACTGTCCCACAAACATCAGAGCAGTGATTATCTCATTTTAGCTTCAGAGCCCCACCATGCTTGTTTACTTGTTTTATTTTTTGTTTGTTTTTGATATTTCTGTTGAACCACAATTCAAAATCGATGTGATGATTTTCATAGAATTTTTATTCATTTTTACTTTTGTCAGTTTGAACTCATTTCACTGACCGATTGTTTCCTTCTGTGACTGGAGGGTGTGAATAATGTGGAGGACGACTGCAGCAGGTGTGTTCGTCAAACAGATGTGGTGTAACAGCGCAAACACGTAAACTCAGCAGGAAACCAGAGTAACCCGAAATAAACGCGGCGCTAAAATGGACCCAACGAGCAAACAGACGTCAAACTGCCAGAACCGCACGTCCTCTTTGTTCTTCACAAAGTTCAGTCAAACTTTATGAATCCCAGTCAGGAAATTCCTCCTCTGCATTTAACACGTCAGGTTTAACCAGAGAGCAGTAGGCAGCCAATCAGCACCCGGGCGAAGTACGCAACCAATCAGCACCCGGGGAGAAGTTCGGCAGCCAATCAGCACCCGGGGAGAAGTAGGCAGCCAATCAGCACCGGGGAGAAGTAGGCAGCCAATCAGCACCCGGGGAGCAGTAGGCAGCCAATCAGCACCCGGGAGAAGTAGGCAGCCAATCAGCACCCTGGGAGAAGTAGGCAGCCAATCAGCACCCGGGAGAAGTAGGCAGCCAATCAGCACCCGGGGAGCAGTAGGCAGCCAATCAGCACCCGGGGAGAAGTAGGCAGCCAATCAGCACCCGGGGAGCAGTAGGTGGGGGTTAGGGACCTTGATCAGCTCAGGGACTGGAACCTATGTGGTATCACCACCAGGCTGCCCACGCCCCATCTTATCTACAGGCTTCAGATTGGCTCATGTCATTTTATCTCATCTCACCTAATCTCATCTTATCTCATATCAATTTATTCCATCTCACCTCATCTAGTTTAATCTCATCTCATCTCATTTTGTCTCGCATCATCTCATTTTACCTCATCTCACCTAAACTCGTTTTATCTCATCTCACATCATCTCATTTTGTCTCACCTCATCTCATTTTACCTCATCTCACCTAAACTCGTTTTATCTCATCTCACATCATCTCATTTTGTCTCACCTCATCTCATTTTACCTCATCTCACCTCATCTCGTTTTATCTCATCTCACATCATCTAGTTTAATCTCACCTCATCTCATTTTACCTCATCTCACCTCATCTAATTTTATCTCATCTCACCTCATCTCATTTGACCTCATGTCATTTTATCTCATCTCACCTAAACTCGTTTGATCTCATCTCACATCATCTCATTTTGTCTCACATCATCTCATTTTACCTCATCTCACCTAAACTTGTTTTATCTCACCTCACATCATCTCATTTTGTCTCACCTCATCTCATTTTACCTCATCTCACCTAAACTCGTTTTATCTCATCTCACATCATCTCATTTTGTCTCACCTCATCTCATTTTACCTCATCTCACCTAAACTCGTTTTATCTCATCTCACATCATCTCATTTTATCTCACCTCATCTCACCTAAACTTGTTTTATCTCACCTCACATCATCTCATTTTGTCTCACCTCATCTCATTTTACCTCATCTCACCTAAACTCGTTTTATCTCATCTCACATCATCTCATTTTGTCTCACCTCATCTCATTTTACCTCATCTCACCTAAACTCGTTTTATCTCATCTCACATCATCTCATTTTAACTCACCTCATCCCATTTTACCTCATCTCACCTAAACTCGTTTTATCTCATCTCACATCATCTCATTTGACCTCATCTCACCTCATCTCGTTCTATCTCATCTAAAGTGTAGGTGTTTTCTCACAGCAGTGAAGTGAATCCACCAGAAAACATTGATCCTCCTTATTGATGAAGTTTCTGAAATTTTGAAGCCTTACATGTACGGTCGTCCTCAACATTCTTCACACCCTCCAGTTAAAGAAAAGACTAAATTCACAATAATAATTCAAATAACAAGAGACTAAAGAAACAATAATAAATAAAAATTAACAAAATTATAATTTAGTGAAATAAAACATTGCTTTTGAATTGTGGTTGGAAATAATGCTTAAAAAAACAAAACAAAAAACTGTCTCAGACACATCAGAGCATCTTTCCCATGAACATGGACCAACATACCTGCAGCAGGTGCAGACGTCTGATTGGACGTTACAGAAACACCTGATTGCAGTGATTGAATCAAAGTGTTGCTCAACAACATTTTAGCTTCAGAGCCCATCATGCTTGTTTACTTGTTTATTTTTTGTGTGTTTGTTTTTATTATTTCTGTTGAACCACGATTCAGAATCAATGTGATGATTTTATAGAATTTTGATTTATTTTTACTTTTGTCAGTTTCATCTTATTTCACTCACAGCTGATTTAATTTGAGGGGATGAATAATTTTGAGGATGACTGTATGTACCACCTCCCGGTCCTGGATCAGATCCACAGAGCCGGACCGGCCTCAGAGACCTCCAGGATTCAGGTTTTCATATTTCCCGCCACGTTAACGGAACTTTTTATCCGCATTTCCTGTGATGATGCTGATTTCTGGATCTTTTGTCCGACCAGCAGCAGCTTCACGAGCTCCTGGTGCACGCAGACTTTCATCAGACCGGAACCAGGACTGGAACCTGGCCCAGCTTTTATCTGCTCAGGTTGCTTCCTCGTTCCTCGTTCCTCGTTCTCGTCTCAGGTTCATCATTAACTCGCTGCAGCTTCCGCGTTTTCCTGGAATGACTCATTCTGTCCAAGTCCACGGACCTGGACCCCCCCAGGTCCTGGTTTTCCTCTGCAGACGCAGCTTACAGCCATTCCTGCTCTTACTGAGTCTCCATTTGCTTTTGTGGTGATTTAATCGTCTTTTTGTTGCGACTCAGTCAGTAAAGTTTATCTATAAAACCTTTTTTTAAACAGATGTTTGTTCACAATAAATAAAAACAATAAACAACTGGGAGCTGGTTCCACAGAAAAGCGTCTGACAGCAGGACGTCCTGCCCCAGCATTTATTTATTCATTTATTTATTTATTTAAATATACTGTATGTTTATTAGCTTTTCAACAAAAAAGACAATAAACATAAAATAAATGAACAATACCAAAGCAAGCAAAAAACAAAAAACAAAAACAAGCTCAGTCATACATTCAAGTTCAGATCGATACAGACGGGCAGAAAATTCATGGGCCACATCTGATATAAAAGAGAAATAAGTGAATAAATAAATAAATACAAACAAAGGCTGAAGAAATGAAAACAGATCATAAATGAATGTCAACGCAGGATGTTCCAGCCTGCAGTTATCTGACCCCCCCCCCCCCCCATTTGAAAAAATAAACCCCACTACATACAGTCATCCTCAAAATTATTCATCCTCTGGGCCGCTATGATGTCATATCCTCATCACACTGGTGATTTACACCGAACTCTGGTGTAATCTGAAGGTTCTGGCTCCCCTCCAGTGTAATCTGGGGGTTCCATCTTTACTCCGGTGTAATCTAGAGGTTCTGGCTTCACTCTGGTGTAATATGGAGGTTTCGGCTCTCAATCTGGGCCCTTAACAATGGAGGTTCTGGTTTCACTCTGGTGTAATCTGGAGTTTCTGGCTCCCCTCCAGTGTAATCTGGGGGTTCCATCTTTACTCTGGTGTAATCTAGAGGTTCTGGCTTCACTCCGGTGTATTATAGAGGTTTCGGCTTCAATCTCTTAACATGGAGGTTCTGGTTTCACTCTGGTGTAATCTGGAGTTTATGGCTCCCCTCCAGTGTAATCTGGGGGTTCCATCTTTACTCCGGTGTAATATAGAGGTTCTGGCTTCACTCCGGTGTAATATGGAGGTTTCGGCTTCAATCTCTTAACATGGAGGTTCCATTTTCACTCTGGTGTAATCTGGAGTGGCCCCCCCGTGAATCGGGGTTCCATCTTTACTCCGGTGTAATCTGGAGCTTCCAGCTTTACTCTAGTGTAATATGGAGGTTTCGGCTTCAATCTCTTAACATGGAGGTTCTGGTTTCACTCTGGTGTAATCTGGAGCTTCCATTTTCTCTCTGGTGTAATCTGGGGTATCCATCTTTACTCCGGTGTAATCTGGAGTTTCTGGCTCCCATCCAGTGTAACCTGGGGGTTCCATTTTTACTCTGGTGTAATCTAGAGGTTCTGGCTTCACTCCGGTGTAATCTGGAGGTTTCGGCTTCACTCTGGTGTAATCTGGAGTTTCTGGCTCCCCTCCAGTGTAATCTGGGGGTTCCATCTTTACTCTGGTGTAATCTAGAGGTTCTGGCTTCACTCCGGTGTAATCTGGAGGTTTCGGCTTCACTCTGGTGTAATCTGGGGTTTTTGGCTCCCCTCCAGTGTAATCTGGGGGTTCCATCTTTACTCCGGTGTAATCTAGAGGTTCTGGCTTCACTCCGGTGTAATATGGAGGTTTCGGCTTCAATCTCTTAACATGGAGGTTCTGGTCTCACTCTGGTGTAATCTGGAGCTTCCATCTTTACTCCGGTGTAATCTGGAGCTTCCAGCTTCACTCTGGTGTTTTCAGCTCCAGCGCTTCGGCTTTAACGGGGTTTTCCTTCATGTGTGCAGGTGGTGCGTTCAGAGTCACTTCGGTTAAAAAGAGAACTGGGTTTGAGCTCCGAGGTCGGAGCTCTGAAGGAGAACGTCAAGAAGAACCGATACAAGGACATCCTGCCATGTGAGGACGCTCAGTCCTTCCTTCCTTCCTTCCTTCCTTCCTTCCTTCCTTCCTTCCTTCCTTCCTTCCTTCCTTCCTTCCTTCCTTCCTCCCTTCCTTCCTTCCTTCCTTCCTTCCTTCCTTCCTCCCTCCCTCCCTTCCTTCCTTCCTTCCTTCCTTCCTTCCTCCCTCCCTCCCTTCCTTCCTTCCTTCCTTCCTCTCCTCCTCTGTCTCACTGCTGAACTTTCTTTCTTTGATGTTGTTGTTTTCTTCTCTGCTGGAGTTTGTTGTTGTTTTCTTCTCTGTTGGAGTTTGTTGTTGTTTTCTTCTCTGTTGGAGTTTGTTGTTGTTTTCTTCTCTGTTGGAGTTTGTTGTTGTTTTCTTCGTGCTTTTCAAACCGTCTCCCCGCCGTGCAGACGATCAGTCCCGTGTCGTGTTGTCTCTGCCGACCTCAGACTCCGGCTCCGACTACATCAACGCCAGCCTCGTCCAGGTGGGTCGTCATGGAAACCACAGCCTCGTCCAGGTGGGTCGTCATGGAAACGGCGGCGCCTGTGCTCGCTGCCGGCCGTAACGCTGCCTCTCGTCCTGCAGGGGGCGCCGGGACACTGCGGCTACGTGGCCTGTCAGGGGCCCCTCAGCTCCACCCTCACCGACTTCTGGAGGATGATCTGGCAGCTCCACGTCGAGGTCAGACCCCGATCCAGGAATTAGTCTGAGCCACAGTTTCACCACTTTCCTCCAAAATCCAGAGAAATATTTGTTGTTTTTCTCTGATTTTATGTTTTATGGTGAATTTTTCATGAAACCCGCATCTGATAAAAAAACAGCAACTTTCTTTCTTTGGCTCATGCGACTTTTTCTCTCCTGAAATTCTTCTTCTTTGTTTGTTTCGTAGAATGAGAAGGCGTGTTAGTTGATATCAGTTATGCTAACACTGTTGTCTCTATAACCGTGTCCTCGTCAGGCCGACTGTCCGTCCTTAGTCCGACTGTCCGTCCTTAGTCCGACTGTCCGTCCTTAGTCCGACTGTCCGTCCTTAGTCTGACTGTCCGTCCTTAGTCCGACTGTCCGTCCTTAGTCCGACTGTCCGTCCTTAAGCCGACTGTCCGTCCGACTGTTCGTCCTTAGTCCGACTGTCCGTCCTTAGTCCGACTGTCCGTCCTTAGTCTGACTGTCCGTCCTTAGGCCGACTGTCCGTCCTTAGTCCGACTGTCCGTCCTTAGTCCGACTGTCCGTCCTTAGTCCGACTGTCCGTCCTTAGTCCGACTGTCCGTCCTTAGGCCGACTGTCCGTCCTTAGTCTGACTGTCCGTCCTTAGGCCGACTGTCCGTCCTTAGTCCGACTGTCCGTCCTTAGTCCGACTGTCCGTCCTTAGTCCGACTGTCCGTCCTTAGGCCGACTGTCCGTCCTTAGTCCGACTGTCCGTCCTTAGTCCGACTGTCCGTCCTTAGTCCGACTGTCCGTCCTTAGGCCGACTGTCCGTCCTTAGGCCGACTGTCCGTCCTTAGTCTGACTGTCCGTCCTTTGGCCGACTGTCCGTCCTTAGTCCGACTGTCCGTCCTTAGTCTGACTGTCCGTCCTTAGTCCGACTGTCCGTCCTTAGTCCGACTGTCCGTCCTTAGTCCGACTATCCGTCCTTAGTCTGACTGTCCGTCCTTAGTCCGACTGTCCGTCCTTAGTCCGACTGTCCGTCCTTAGTCCGACTGTCCGTCCTTAGTCCGACTGTCCGTCCTTAGTCCGACTGTCCGTCCTTAGTCTGACTGTCCGTCCTTAGTCCGACTGTCCGTCCTTAGTCCGACTGTCCGTCCTTAGTCCGACTGTCCGTCCTTAGTCCGACTGTCCGTCCTTAGTCCGACTGTCCGTCCTTAGTCCGACTGTCCGTCCTTAGTCCGACTGTCCGTCCTTAGTCCGACTGTCCGTCCTTAGTCCGACTGTCCGTCCTTAGTCCGACTGTCCGTCCTTAGTCCGACTGTCCGTCCTTAGTCCGACTGTCCGTCCTTAGTCCGACTGTCCGTCCTTAGTCCGACTGTCCGTCCTTAGTCCGACTGTCCGTCCTTAGTCCGACTGTCCGTCCTTAGTCCGACTGTCCGTCCTTAGGCCGACTGTCCGTCCTTAGTCCGACTGTCCGTCCTTAGTCCGACTGTCCGTCCTTAGTCCGACTGTCCGTCCTTAGTCCGACTGTCCGTCCTTAGTCCGACTGTCCGTCCTTAGTCCGACTGTCCGTCCTTAGTCCGACTGTCCGTCCTTAGTCCGACTGTCCGTCCTTAGTCCGACTGTCCGTCCTTAGTCCGACTGTCCGTCCTTAGTCCGACTGTCCGTCCTTAGTCCGACTGTCCGTCCTTAGTCCGACTTCTGAACTTCTGGACGAAGATCGCGGCTTTCATGGAAACCTGTCGGACATTCGAGTTCTGACATGTTCGAACTGCGTCATTTAGTCCTTTTACGTGATCGTCACCAATCTGATCAGTGTGTGGTTTCTGCAGTTATCGGATAACTCGTGGTGATGTAGACAGAAGAATCGTATTATCTTTAATCAGATTACTGAATTTATCTGATTATGAAAAATCAGATGAACACAGATTTTCCCAAACACGCACAAAGACCGTCGACCTGATACATCAGAGCAAAAAACGGTCACTACTAGTACAATTACCACTTTATTCTCAGAAAATTACTTTATTCTAGTAAAATTTTGATTTTATTCCCATAAATTTACAACTTTATTCTTATGAAAACATTACTTTTTTTTATAAAATTACAACTTTATTCCCATAAAAATGACTATATTCTTGTAAAATAACGACTTCATTCTCATAAAACGAATTAATTCTAGTAAATTTACAGCTTGACAACTTTATTCTCAAAGTCTGTACTGTAAATATCCTCAATGTGGCCCCGATACTCAGAATCTGATGGACTCAGAAACGGATGTTCGGGGCTGATGGAGGAACTGGGACGGGTTTACTGGTCTGTGGGCTGGAAGGTGGATCCCAGTAAAAAACAGCTGACATCCAGCTACGGTGGCCGGGAAGTGCAAAACATTAATACATTTACCTGAAACACTTATACAAGTTCAACAAAACACAAATACAAGTAAAAAAAAAAACACTTATACAAGTTCAACAAAACACAAACACAAGTAAAAAAAAAACACTTATACAAGTTCAACAAAACACTAATGCAAATTAAAAAACACTTATACAAGTTCAACAAAACACGAATGCAAGTTAAAAAACACTTATACAAGTTCAACGAAACACTAATGCAAATTAAAAAACACTTATACAAGTTCAACGAAAAACTAATGTAAATTAAAAAACACTTATACAAGTTCAACAAAACATGAATCCAAGTTAAAAAACACTTATACAAGTTCAACGAAAAACTAATGTAAATTAAAAAACACTTATACAAGTTCAACAAAACACGAATGCAAGTTAAAAAACACTTATACAAGTTCAACGAAACACTAATGCAAATTAAAAAACACTTATACAAGTTCAACGAAAAACTAATGTAAATTAAAAAACACTTATACAAGTTCAACAAAACACGAATGCAACAAGTTAAAAAAAACACTTATACAAGTTCAACAAAACACTAATGCAAATTAAAAAACACTTATACAAGTTCAACAAAACACGAATGCAAATTAAAAAACACTTATACAAGTTCAACAAAACACTAATGCAAATTAAAAAACACTTATACAAGTTCAACAAAACACTAATGCAAATTAAAAAACACTTATACAAGTTCAACAAAACACTAATGCAAATTAAAAAACACTTATACAAGTTCAACAAAACACTAATGCAAATTAAAAAACACTTATACAAGTTCAACAAAACACGAATGCAAGTTAAAAAACACTTATACAAGTTCAACAAAACACGAATGCAAGTTAAAAAACACTTATACAAGTTCAACAAAACACTAATGTAAATTAAAAAACACTTATACAAGTTCAACAAAAAACTATAATTAAAAAACACATACAAGTTCAAAAAACATATAAAAAACACTTATACAAGTTCAACAAAACATGAATCCAAGTTAAAAAAACACTTATACAAGTTCAACAAAACACTAATGCAAGTTAAAAAACACTTATACAAGTTCAACAAAACACTAATGCAAGTTAAAAAACACTTATACAAGTTCAACAAAACACTAATGCAAATTAAAAAACACTTATACAAGTTCAACAAAAACTAATGTAAATTAAAAAACACTTATACAAGTTCAACAAAACACGAATGCAAGTTAAAAAACACTTATACAAGTTCAACAAAACACTGAATCCAAGTTAAAAAACACTTATACAAGTTCAACAAAACACTAATGCAAATTAAAAAACACTTATACAAGTTCAACAAAACACTAATGCAAATTAAAAAACACTTATACAAGTTCAACAAAACACACTAATGCAAATTAAAAAACACTTATACAAGTTCAACAAAACACTAATGCAAGTTAAAAAACACTTATACAAGTTCAACAAAACACGAATGCAAGTTAAAAAAACACTTATACAAGTTCAACAAAACACGAATGCAAGTTAAAAAACACTTATACAAGTTCAACAAAACACGAATGCAAGTTAAAAAACACTTATACAAGTTCAACAAAACACTAATGCAAATTAAAAAACACTTATACAAGTTCAACAAAACACTAATGTAAATTAAAAAACACTTATACAAGTTCAACAAAACATGAATCCAAGTTAAAAAACACTTATACAAGTTCAACAAAACACTAATGCAAATTAAAAAACACTTATACAAGTTCAACAAAACACTAATGCAAATTAAAAAACACTTATACAAGTTCAACAAAACACTAATGCAAATTAAAAAACACTTATACAAGTTCAACAAAACATGAATCCAAGTTAAAAAAACACTTATACAAGTTCAACAAAACACGAATGCAAGTTAAAAAACACTTATACAAGTTCAACAAAACACTAATGCAAATTAAAAAACACTTATACAAGTTCAACAAAACACTAATGCAAATTAAAAAACACTTATACAAGTTCAACAAAACACTAATGCAAATTAAAAAACACTTATACAAGTTCAACAAAACACTAATGCAAATTAAAAAACACTTATACAAGTTCAACAAAACACTAATGTAAATTAAAAAACACTTAAACAAGTTCAACAAAACATGAATCCAAGTTAAAAAACACTTATACAAGTTCAACAAAACACGAATGCAAGTTAAAAAACACTTATACAAGTTCAACAAAACACGAATGCAAGTTAAAAAACACTTATACAAGTTCAACAAAACACGAATGCAAATTAAAAAACACTTATACATGTTCAACAAAACACAAAACAAAAAAACACATACAAGTTCAACAAAACACGAATGCAAGTTAAAAAAACACGTGTTTTTTAACTTGCATTCGTGTTTTGTTGAACTTGTATAAGTGTTTTGTTAAACTTGCAAAAGTGTTTCAGGTAAATGTATTAATGTTTTGCACTTCCTGGCCACCGTATCCAGCAGACTAGAGTTTCACGGAGAGGAGAGACTCTCAGGAAACGGCTCCAAAGTCCAGCTTTTGTGATTCATTTATTCTCAGTTTGATCAATTTTCTTATTAAAATGTAACTTGTACGCTTTAATATGTCCTTATAAAACTGCTATTTCTCTCAGTTTAAGGATTTTCCATCAAAAACTGACAGAATTAATAAATATGAGCGATGAAACTGTAATAATAAACATTTCAAGGTTTTTCTGGTAAAGGTTTACCGTTATGAATCTCTTTTATGTTTTATTTTTATAATTATTTTTCTTAAATATTATAATTAATTAATAATATTTTATTATTCAGTTAGTTTTTTATGAATTTTTTTTTTTATGTGGTTTATATTTTAGCCAGTTTCCTAGATAATCATCATCATCATCATCATCAGGAGGCTCTGACTATTATCTGGTTGTGTTTCAGGTGATAGTCATGGCCTGCAGAGAGATTGAGATGGGAAAGGTAAATAAAAGTCACCAGTTTTCTGTCCGTCTGGGACCTGGACCGCAGTGATCCTGGACCTGGACCTGGACTGTGACGATCCAGATCTGATGTGTCCGTGTTGTGAACTTGTGTGCAGAGAAAGTGTGAGTGTTACTGGGCTGCAGCTCTCCAGCCGGCCGCCTTCGGACCGTTCACCATCACCAGCGTAAGAACAAACAAACTCACGTTTACCAGACAAACGTTTACAGTTTTGGGAGGACGGTTTCAGTTCAGAAACTTTTGAAAAATCAGCTTTTTTAAAAATAATTTTTTAGGAATGCACGATAACCAATTTTTAAGACCGATACCGATAACCGATAATTTTCAGCTCCTAAAGGCTGATACCAATAACACATACATACCTAATTATGCCAAAGCAAGTATTCCAACTGTTAGAGGTGGGAAAAATATCAACACACTGAAATATCGCGATATTTTTATATGCTGATTTCATATTGATGTTTAAAACGCGGTATTGATCTATTTTACAAACGAAATCTCACGAGTTCTCATCATTCTGTTACGAAATCTTTCGATTTCACAAAACCCCGCAAGATTTCATGACAATGATAAAATCTTGCGAGATTTCGTCAGTAAAATAGATCGATCCGGGTTTTTAAATATCAATATGATATTAACGTATGAAAATATTGCATCCTTTCAGTGTATCGATATTTTTTCTCTCATTGTTCTGTTACGAAATCTCGCAAGATTTCATGAAAGCCCTCAAGATTTTGTAACGATGAAATCTCGCGAGATTTTGTTGGAAAAATAGATCGATACCACGTTTTTAAATATCAATATGATATTGGAGTATGAAAATATTGCAACATTTCAGGGAATTGATATTTTTCTCTTATGGTTTTGTTACGAAATCTTGTCAGACTTGTGAGAAGTGATGTGTGTAGTTGTGTATTTTTTGTGGATTACGAGAACTCATACAGGTTGGACAGAAAACGTCCTCCAGGTCTGGGTCCACCCTGGTCCTGGTCTAACGGACTCGGGAGTCCTCCAGGTCTGGGTCCACCCTGGTCCTGGTCTACCGGACCCGGGAGTCCTCCAGGTCTGGGTCCACCCCCGTCCTGGTCTACCGGACCCGGGAGTCCTCCAGGTCTGGGTCCACCCCAGTCCTGGTCTACCGGACCCGGGAGTCCTCCAGGTCTGGGTCCACCTGGTCCTGGTCTACCGGACCCGGGAGTCCTCCAGGTCTGGGTCCACCCCCGTCCTGGTCTACCGGACCCGGGAGTCCTCCAGGTCTGGGTCCACCCGGAAGTCCTCCAGGTCTGGGTCGGTCCCCGTCCTGGTCTAACGGACCCGGGAGTCCTCCAGGTCTGGGTCCACCCCCGTCCTGGTCTAACGGACCCGGGAGTCCTCCAGGTCTGGGTCCACCCCCGTCCTGGTCTAACGGACCCGGGAGTCCTCCAGGTCTGGGTCCACCCTGGTCCTGGTCTACCGGACCCGGGAGTCCTCCAGGTCTGGGTCCACCTGGTCCTGGTCTACCGGACCCGGGAGTCCTCCAGGTCTGGGTCCACCCTGGTCCTGGTCTACCGGACCCGGGAGTCCTCCAGGTCTGGGTCCACCTGGTCCTGGTTTTATGGTGGTCCTGGTTGTAACGTGCAGTTCCCGTGTTTGTCCAGCAGGGGGAGACGCGACCCAACGAGGACGTGGTTCTCAGGAACATGACGGTCTCCTTCCAGCAGGTCTCTCCTCCTCATCATCACTCCTCCTTCCTCCTTCTCCTTCATCCTCCTCCTTACTTTCCTCCTCATCTCCTCTTCTATTTTATTTCTTCTTCTTTAAATGTTTTTCTTGTCATCTTCTACTAATCTCTCTCTTTCTCTCTTCCTCCTTCTCCTCTTTCATACTTCTTCATCTCCTTGTTTCCCTCCTCCTCTTCATCCCCTTGCTTCCCTCCTCCTCTCCTCCTCTTCATCCCCTTGTTTCCCTCCTCCTCCTCCTCTTCATCCCCTTGCTTCTTTCCTCCTCTCCTCCTCTTCATCTCCTTGCTTCCCTCCTCCTCTCCTCCTCTTCATCTCCTTGTTTCCCTCCTCCTCTCCTCCTCTTCATCTCCTTGTTTCTTTCCTCCTCCTCCTCCTCTTCATCTCCTTGCTTCCCTCCTCCTCTCCTCCTCTTCATCTCCTTGTTTCCCTCCTCCTCCTCCTCCTCTTCATCTCCTTGCTTTTTCTTTCCTCCTCTCCTCCTCCTTCATCCCCTTGTTTCTTTCCTCCTCTCCCTCCTCTTCATCTCCTTGTTTCTTCTCCTCTCCTCCTCTTCATCTCCTTGTTTCCCTCCTCCTCTCCTCCTCTTCATCTCCTTGTTTCTTTCCTCCTCCTCCTCCTCTTCATCTCCTTGTTTTCCTCCTCCTCCTCCTCCTCTTCATCTCCTTGTTTCCCTCCTCTCTTCACCCCCTTCCTCCCCCTCCTCTCCTCCTCTTCATCCCCTTGTTCTCCTCCTCCTCCTCTTCATCCCCTTGCTTCTCCTCCTCCTCTCTCCTCCTCTTCATCTCCTTGTTTCTTTCCTCCTCTCCTCCTCTTCATCTCCTTGTTTCCCTCCTCCTCTCCTCCTCTTCATCTCCTTGTTTCTTTCCTCCTCTCCTCCTCTTCATCTCCTTGTTTCCCTCCTCCTCTCCTCCTCTTCATCTCCTTGGTTTCCTTCCTCCTCTCCTCCTCTTCATCTCCTTGTTTCTTTCCTCCTCCTCCTCCTCTTCATCCCCTTGTTTCTTTCCTCCTCCTCCTCCTCTTCATCTCCTTGTTTCTTTCCTCCTCCTCCCTCTTCATCTCCTTGTTTCCCTCCTCCTCTCCTCCTCTTCATCTCCTTGTTTCCTTCCTCCTCCTCCTCTTCATCTCCTTGTTTCCCTCCTCCTCCTCCTCCTCTTCATCCCCTTGTGTCCCTCCTCCTCTTCATCCCCTTCATTTCTTTCCTCCTCCTCCTCCCCTTCATCCCCTCTTCTCCCCCCCCCCCCCCCTCATCCCCTTGTTTCTTTCCTCCTCTCTCCCTCCTCTTCATCTCCTCATCTCCCCCCCCTCCTCCTCTTCATCCCCTTGTTTCTTTCCCTCCTCCTCCTCCTCTTCATCCCCCCTTTTTTCCTCCTCCTCCCCTCCTCTTCATCCCCTTGTTTCTTTCCTCCTCTCCTCCTCTTCATCTCCTTGCTTCTCCCCCTCCTCCTCTTCATCTCCTTGCTTCTTTCCTCCTCTCCTCCTCTTCATCTCCTTGTTTCTTTCCTCCTCCTCCTCCTCTTCATCTCCTTGTTTCCCTCCTCCTCCTCCTCCCTCTTCATCCCCTTTTTCTTTCCTCCTCTCCTCCCCCCTCCTCCCCTTTTTCTCCTCCTCCTCTTCATCTCCTTGTTTCCCTCCTCCTCCTCCTCTTCATCCCCTTGTTTCTTTCTCTCCTCCTCCTCCTCTTCATCCCCTTTGTTTCTTCCTCCTCCTCCTCCTCTTCATCTCCTTGTGTCCCTCCTCCTCCTCTTCATCCCCTTGTTTCTTTCCTCCTCTCCTCCTCTTCATCCCTTGTTTCCCTCCTCCTCCTCTTCATCCCCTTGTTTCCTTTCCTCCTCTCCTCCTCTTCATCCCCTTGTTTCCCTCCTCCTCTCCTCCTCTTCATCCCCTCTCTTTCCTCCTCCTCTCCTCCTCTTCATCTCCTTGTTTCTTTCCTCCTCCTCCTCCTCTTCATCCCCTTGTTTCCTCCTCCTCCTCCCCCTCCCCTTCATCCCCTTTTTTCCCTCCTCCTCCTCTTCATCCCCTTGTTTCCCTCCTCCTCCTCCTCTTCATCTCCTTGTTTTCCTCCTCCTCCTCCTCTTCATCTCCGTGTTTCCCTCCTCCTCCTCCTCCTCTTCATCTCCTTGTTTTCCTCCTCCTCCTCCTCTTCATCCCCTTGTTTCCCTCCTCCTCCTCCTCCTCTTCATCTCCTTGTTTCCCTCCTCCTCCTCTTCATCCCCTTGTTTCTCCTCCTCCTCCTCCTCTTCATCTCCTTGTTTCCTCCTCCTCCTCCTCTTCATCTCCGTGTGTCCCTCCCTCCTCCTCCTCTTCATCTCCTTGTTTCCCTCCCTCTCTCCCTCCTCTTCATCTCCCTTGTGTCCCTCCTCCTCCTCCTCTTCATCTCCTTGTTTCCCTCCTCCTCCTCTTCATCTCCTTGTTTCCCTCCTCCTCCTCCTCTTCATCTCCTTGTTTCCCTCCTCCTCCTCTTCATCTCCTTGTTTTCCTCCTCCTCCTCCTCTTCATCTCCTTGTGTCCCTCCTCCTCCTCCTCCTCTTCATCTCCTTGTTTCCCTCCTCCTCCTCCTCTTCATCCCCTTGTTTCCCTCCTCCTCCTCCTCTTCATCTCCTTGTTTTCCTCCTCCTCCTCCTCTTCATCCCCTTGTGTCCCTCCTCCTCCTCCTCCTCTTCATCTCCTTGTTTCCCTCCTCCTCCTCCTCTTCATCTCCTTGTTTCCCTCCTCCTCCTCCTCCTCTTCATCTCCCTTGTTCCCTCCCTCCTCTCTCCCTCTTCATCTCCTTGTTTTCCTCCTCCTCCTCCTCCTCTTCATCTCCTTGTTTTCCTCCTCCTCCTCCTCCTCTTCATCTCCGTGTTTCCCTCCTCCTCCTCTTCATCCCCTTGTTTCCCTCCTCCTCCTCCTCCTCTTCATCTCCTTGTTTCCCTCCTCCTCTCCTCCTCTTCATCTCCTTGTTTCCCTCCTCCTCCTCCTCCTCTTCATCTCCTTGTTTCCCTCCTCCTCCTCCTCCTCTTCATCCCCTTGTTTCCCTCCTCCTCTCCTCCTCTTCATCCCCTTGTTTCCCTCCTCCTCTTCATCTCCTTGTTTCCCTCCTCCTCCTCCTCCTCTTCATCCCCTTGTTTCCCTCCTCCTCTCCTCCTCTTCATCCCCTTGTTTCCCTCCTCTCCTCCTCTTCATCCCCTTGTTTCCCTCCTCCTCCTCCTCCTCTTCATCCCCTTGTTTCCCTCCTCCTCCTCCTCTCTCATCATCTCCTTGTTTCCCTCCTCCTCCTCCTCTTCATCCCCTTGTTTCCCCTCCTCCTCCTCTTCATCTCCTTGTGTCTCTCTCCTCTCCCTCCTCCTCTTCATCCCTTTGTGTCCCTCCTCCTCCTCCTCTTCATCCCCTTGTTTCCCTCCTCCTCCTCTTCATCTCCTTGTTTCCCTCCTCCTCCTCCTCTTCATCCCCTTGTGTCCCTCCTCCTCCTCCTCTTCATCCCCTTGTTTCCCTCCTCCTCCTCCTCCTCTTCATCCCCTTGTGTCCCTCCTCCTCCTCCTCTTCATCTCCTTGTTTCCCTCCTCCTCCTCCTCTTCATCCCCTTGTTTCCCTCCTCCTCCTCCTCTTCATCTCCTTGTGTCCCTCCTCCTCCTCCTCTTCATCCCTTTGTGTCCCTCCTCCTCCTCCCTCCCTTCATCCCCTTGTTGTCCCTCCTCCTCCTCCTCTTCATCTCCTTGTGTCCCTCCTCCTCCTCCTCTTCATCCCTTTGTGTCCCTCCTCTCCTCCTCTTCATCCCCTTGTGTCCCTCCTCCTCCTCCTCTTCATCCCCTTGTTTCCCTCCTCCTCCTCCTCCTCTTCATCCCTTTGTGTCCCTCCTCTCCTCCTCTTCATCCCCTTGTGTCCCTCCTCCTCTCCTCCTCTTCATCCCCTTGTGTCCCTCCTCCTCCTCCTCTTCATCCCCTTGTTTCCCTCCTCCTCCTCCTCCTCTTCATCTCCTTGTGTCCCTCCTCCTCCTCCTCCTCCTCCTCCTCTTCATCCCCTTGTGTCCCTCCTCCTCCTCCAGGAAACCCGCTCCGTGGTTCAGTACCAGTTCCTGTCCTGGCCGGATCACGACGTTCCCTACGAGACTGCAGGAGTTCTGGACCTGCTGGACCGAGCCAGAACCAGCCGAGGATCTCGGTCCTCACCTCTGCTGATACACTGCAGGTACACACACATTCCTGCCTACGTAGCCGTGCGAGGACCGTGGAAATTTACCTGCAGTATGAGGTCCAACCAGCATTTCTGCGCTTCCAGGAACATTTACGTTAATCTGAGCTTCAGATTCTCATAAAGACTGGATGTGAAGCTGTTATAGCGGCCGCGGTTACATGAGGTCTTTTAATTCCAAATCAAATAATATGGAGTTAAATTATTCTCCTTCGTGTTTTAGTGGAAATAATTATCGTACACATGATGGAGGATTTATTTAATTTAGAAATAAAACAGAATAAACCACACACTTAAATTCGAACCAAAGTTTAATCTGGAATTATCATTTTCATTCAGAATTACGTGTTTACAAGGTCCTTTTGAAGAGAACTTAACTTTTATTTGGAATTAAAGAGGAATTAAAACTCTCATGTACTATTACCACATATTTCTTACATTTGTAAAATTGCATCAAATATTTTTATATAAAGAATCTTGATAATGATATTACAGATGATACTGATGTGTTTGGCCTCACAGTAAGTCACAGCATCGATCATTTCCTTACACTGTGTGGGTTATTATCACACCGGAAATGTGTAATCATGTGACATCATGCAATTACATAAGCTACAAATGTGTAAAAGAAATAACAATAATAAAAAAACAATACCAGAGTGCACACCCTTAGCTGCTGGCCTTTATTTTCCCATTCTTTCACCTTTCTGAGGAAAAAAGTGAGAACAACTAAAATCCTTAGTTTGACTAAATGTCCTTAATTTGCTGAAATGTCCTTAGTTCACTAAAATGTCCTTAGCTGTCTTAAATGTCCTCAGTTTTCTGAAATGTCCTCCAAAGGCTGAAAACTGGCTGTGGTCCTCACAGCAACCGTAAAACAAACACTCCATCTTCCTCTAAACGGCTGTTAATTCCTCATCATCGCTGCAGCTTGTTTGTGCCAGCAGAACTGATCACAGGTCAGCTGGTCATTAACATTCAACAGGATAGATCACACATATGGCAGCTCCACACACACGCGCGCACACACGCGCGCACACACACGCGCGCGCGCACACACACACACACACACACACACACACCGAGCAGGAGGCTGTGAATATGCAGCAGGTAACACCTGCTAACGATGGCACCGTTAACATGCACGCTGCATCTGTTGCTCTGTGTGTGTTTTACAGCGCCGGCTGTGGAAGGACAGGAGTCATCTGTGCTCTCGACTACATCCATGACCTTCTGGTTACCAAGGTAACGGGTGATAACAGTGCAGCTGTGTGTGTCGTGTCTACATGAACAAATCTGACTGAAGGACGGTTTGTTTTGCTGCAGTCGTTTTTCACGTCTCACCTGGAACTCTTCACATCACCGACGCACACGTTGTTTAAGCAAAACCAAAAACACCGATCACCATGGAAACCATCAGAATGGGTGTCCACGTGTCCGTTCTTCCCGTTGATCGCATCATGAAAAAGTTTCATTCCTGTAGAATCAGATATGAAAATCTAATCCGATCAAGGTGGATGGGATGAGCTGAGGTGTTTTACCTGATGCAGGTTTAATCTGACGGGATGATCGATTGGATCAAAGATGCTCCGTAAACGCAGCTGATGAAACTGAAGCAAAGATAAACAGAAAGGAGTGAACAAACGAGAACATTTCTGAAGAAATTTTGAATTCTGCCAATGCAGTTACTCAGATAGATAGATAGGAGTGGGAAAAAATATCGATACACTGAAATATCGCGATATTTTCATATGCAGGTTTCATATGGATATTTAAAAATGCGATATTGATCTATTTTACCAACAAAATCTCGCGAGATTCCATTGTTATCTTACAAAATCTCGCGAGATTTTGCGAAAAACGTAAGATTTCATGACTGAACAACAAAATCTTGTGAGATTCTGTTAGTAAAATGGCTCAATATCGCATTTTTAAATATCAATATGATATCAGCATATGAAGATATCGCGATAGATAGATAGATAGATAGATAGATAGATAGATATATAGACAGACAGACAGACAGACAGACAGACGGACAGATGTGACAGACGGCCCAGAATCACTCATGTCCGTTATAAACGACTAAAACCAGTGGAGGATTCAGTTTATCGTCCAGTTGCTCTGAGATATTATTACAGTATGAGGAAATGTGTGTGCGTGACACACGGAGCTGCAGGACACCTGCAGCTGCCTTGTTGAGCGTTGCTAAGCAACGGGGTCTGCCTGTGTGAAAATGGCAGTTACACAGAACTACTCTGAATACAGTCTGTGCGCACTGCATGAACATCTCTACCCTGAGAGAAAACCGTAAGAGATATCAAAATAATTTTTTCACCGTGAGCGCCACGAGGCTTTGAGGGACTAAAAAATGTTATTTTTTTAATCCTTTTGTGAACAGAATTTAAACGGTGGCAAGTTTAAAACACTGGAAAGAAAGGTAGTCCTTTTTTTCTGTTATATTTGAAGTCAATGGGAGGCGTACGCCGACTTTGGGGCGGTGTGACTCGGAAACGGTGCGTCTGAGCGACTTTGGAGCAGAAGTTCCAAATGAAACTGACAAGTTTTCCTACGTTTTGATATACAGTTTGTGTCAGGTCGATGAAAGCTGTTATTGTTTCACTTCTGAAAATGCTTCAAATTTTAGAGTGCGGGGGGATTTGGGGCTTTTTCTGATTTTGACTAAAACGTAACTCACCATTGTGTCAAAACCGTAACAGATATGTAAATATCCTTTCACATGGTAAAAGTTTCATCTTTTGGGACCTGTTTAAACTTTAAATGATGTTTCTATATGATGGTATGGCTGAGCTACGGAGCTCCAAAGTGATCTGGGTTTTTGTTTTTTTCATCTGATTCCAACCAAATCCTATTCATTTCTATAGGACCAAAAATCACAGTTTTGGCTTTTTAGTGAACACCGTTAGAGTTAATACAGCAAAAAGGCAAGCACACTATTCCCAGCCGAAATGCTTGCTTTGATATAATTTTTATGGGGGTGCTGGCAAAGCCCTGGGACGAGTAGGGCATCAAAAAAGTGACAGAAACACTGACAAATAGTAATGTACTAATCAATGCCGAGGTTTGTTTTAGCAGCAGTAGGTTGTTGATACGACATGAACGTGTTTGTTCAGCTGGATCATCAGAAACCAGGAAAGTTTTCAGGTGATGAAATTAGTTTTAGATGAAAGAAAAACCAGTTCCAACATTAAAAAGCTGGAAAATAATAATAGGAGGCGACTTTGATATCTAAACAGGTTTCACTGGGAACAGGTCAGTTACATAACTGGTTTAACTCGGAACAGGTCAGTAACGTGACTAGTTTAACTCGGAACAGGTCAGTAACATGACTGGGTATAAAGGAGCATTTCAGAGTCTCTCAGATGGACAGAAGTTGACCAATCTGAAACAAACTGGCTCTAAAAGTTGGAACAAATTCAGAAAAATGTTCCTCAGATGTTGGAGATCCTCCTTCTACGGTAGAACATCATCAGAAGATGGAGGGAATCAGGAGGAATCTCTGTGTGCGGGGGACGAGGCTGGATGCTGGTGATCTTCTGCATTAAAGCAGACATGATTCTCTGCTGGAAACCACTGATGGACTCAGGAAGATTCCAGAAACCTCTGTGAACACAGTTCACCCTGAAATCCACAAATGCAGGTTAAAGCTCCATCATGCAGAGAAGAAGCCGTATGAGACCAGAACCCAGAACCAGCACCATCCGTCTTCTCTGGACCACAGCTCTTTTAAAATGCTCCGAGGCAACGTGGAAACTGTTCTGTGGTCAGATGATGAAGATGTGAGGATGTTTGTGGAAAGAACATTTTTATATTTCTCATATTTGACGGATTATTTAATCCAGACCGCCTCAGAAACATGAAGTCTGGATGGAACAGGTTGATTCTTACGTTCTGAAGTTTTCTGTTGTCGCTTCTGCAGCAGATCACAGCAGACTTCAGCATCCTGAAGATTGTCCTGGACCTTCGGAGGCAGAGACCATCAGCAGTCCAGACCAGAGTACGTATGACCCATGCTGCAGTTCTGAAACTGGACCCTAAGATTAAGGACCAGAGGTCGTATTCAGCAAACTTCTCAGAATCATTCCAACGTCACTCTTCAGAGTGGACTTATGAGCAAAAACGTTCTACATTAAAAGCTGCAATAAAAGTTATTTATCAAGTGTCTCACACTTTTAGTGAAGTTTAAAACTGAATCTGAAGTGTCTCAAAGCAGTTACGACAGTACCGTACCGTACCGCACCGTACTGCATCGTACCGCATCGTACCGTACAGTACAGTACGGTAGCAGTACGGTACTGTACTGTACTGTACCGTAACGTAACATACCGAACCGTACCGTACCGAACCGTAGTGCACTGTACCGTACCAACCAGGATCGGGTCGCGGGGGCAGTTGCCTAAGCAGGGAAGCCCAGACTTCCTCACCCTGGCCACAGTCACCAGCTCATCTGGGGGATCCCGAGGCGTTCCCAGACCAGCTGGGAGATGCAGTCCCTCCAGCGTGTCCTGGATCTTACTTGGGGGCTTGTCCGGGATGGGACAGTCCCTCCAGCGTGTCCTGGATCTTACTTGGGGGCTTGTCCGGGATGGGACAGTCCCTCCAGCGTGTCCTGGGTCTTACTTGGGGGCTTGTCTGGGATGGGACAGTCCCTCCAGCGTGTCCTGGATCTTACTTGGGGGCTTGTCCGGGATGGGACAGTCCCTCCAGCGTGTCCTGGGTCTCTCCCGGGGTCTGGTCCAGGTGGGACGTGCCTGGAACACCAGGGAGGCGTCCAGGAGGCATCCTGACCAGATGCCCGAGCCTCCTCATCTGGCTCCTCTCTATACGGAGGAGCAGCGGCTCTACTTTGAGCCCCTCCCGGATGACCGAGCTCCTCCCCCATCTCTAAGGGAAAGCCCGGCCCCCCTTCAGAGGAAACTCATTTCGGCCACTTGTACCCGCGATCTCGTTCTTTGGGTCATGACCCACAGCTCATGGCCATAGGTGAGGGGGGGGGGCGTAGATGGACGGTAAATCCAGAGCTTCTCCTTCTTCAGCTCCTTCTTAACCACGATGGACCGATGCAGAGTCTTCATCACTGCAGATGCCGCACCGATCCGTCTGTCCATCTCCCGTCCATCCTTCCCTCACTCCTGAACAAGACCCCGAGATACTTAAACTCCTCCAGCTGGACCAGGACCTCACCCCAACCCGGAGAGGACACTCCCCCCTTTTCCGGGTGAGGACCATGGTCTCGGATTTGGACTTGCTGATTCTCATCCCGGCCGCTTCACACCAGGTGGTGATCAGTGGACAGCTCAGCAGAAGTCCAACAACAAAACACCACTCGGGTTCAGATCAGGGGGGCCGTTCCTCCCAATCACGCCCCTCCAGGTCTCACTGTCGTTGCCCATGCGAGCGTTGAAGTCCCCCAGCAGAACGATGCTGGGGGAGTCCCCGGACGGAGCGCTTTCCAACACATGGTCCAAGGACTCCAGAAAGGGGGGGTACTCTGAACTGCCGTTCGGTTCATAGGCACAAACAACAGTCAGGACCCGTCCCCCCACCTGGAGGCGGAGAGAGGCGACCCTTTCGTACACCGGGGTGAACCCCAACGCACAGGCGACGAGCTAGGGGGGTCATGACCCTGGTTCCACTCTGGACCAGGTTCAGACTGGAACCGAGTCCAGACTGGAACCAGGTCCAGGCTGGAACCAGGTTCAGACTGGAACCAGGTCCAGAGTGGAACCAGGTCCAGAGTGGAACCAGGTTTAGACTGGTACCAAGTCCAGACTGGAACCAGGTTCAGACTGAAACCAGGTCCAGACTGGAACCAGGTCCAGACTGGAACCAGGACCAAAGTGGAACCAGGTCCAGACTGGAACCAGGACCAAAGTGGAACCAAGTTCAGACTGGAACCAGGTTCAGACTGAAACCAGGTCCAGACTGGAACCAGGTCCAAACTGGAACCAGGACCAAAGTAGAACCAGGTTCAGACTGGAACCAAGTCCAGACTGGAACCAGGTTCAGACTGAAACCAGGTCCAGACTGGAACCAGGTCCAGGTTCAGACTGGAACCAAGTCCAGACTGGAACCAGGTCCAGACTGGAACCAGGTCCAGACTGGAACCAGGACCAAAGTGGAACCAGGTCCAGACTGGAACCAGGACCAAAGTGGAACCAAGTTCAGACTGGAACCAGGTTCAGACTGAAACCAGGTCCAGACTGGAACCAGGTCCAAACTGGAACCAGGACCGAAGTGGAACCAAGTTCAGACTGGAACCAGGTCCAGGATGGAACCAGGTCCAGACTGGAACCAGGTTCAGACTGGAACTATGTCCAGAGTGGAACCAGGTTCAGACTGGAACCAGGTCCAGACTGGAACCAAGTTCAGACTGGAACCAGGTCCAGACTGGAACCAGGACCGAAGTGGAACCAAGTTCAGACTGGAACCAGGTCCAGGATGGAACCAGGTCCAGACTGGAACCAGGTTCAGACTGGAACCAGGTTCAGACTGGAACCGGGTACAGACTGGAACCAAGTCCAGACTGGAACCAGGTCCAGACTGGAACCAAGTTCAGACTGGAACCAGGTCCAGCCCCTCTCAAGAATGGTGACTGCCAGGGTCTCCCCCGCCCTCGGCCGCTGCCCAACTCACACTGCACCCGACCCCTATGGCCCCTCTCACGGGTGGTGGGTCCACAAAAAGGGGGGCCCATGTCGTCCTTACGGGCTGAGCCCGACCGGGCCCCATGAGCAGAAGCCCGGCCACCAGGCGCTCGCCTGTGCCCCACCTCCAGGCCTGGCTCCAGAGGGGGACCCCGGTGACCCGGGTCCGGGCGTGGGGTCTTCCCCCATAGGGGCGTGTGGGCTGCGCTTTGTCCGGTACGACAGCACCAGCTGCCGTAAATGCGGTTTTAGATGATGTCACTTCTAAGTCCATTGGATTGGCCAATCAGTGAATGGAAGCTTGTATTGATGGCTGTGATGTAACGGCCTGCATCATCAGCGTTATCCCACAATTACCAAAGCTAAGTATTGCAATAAAAACTAGAAGGCACTCCTGGAAATATGAGGGCCCGTATTTATCAGCGTCGTAGAGCCGTTCTGTCCAGTCTAAGAATCACTCCTCTCCTGATATTTACCACACCTCCGGAGGAGTCCTAGTGGGAGGGGGTGCTTATAGAGGACATCACTGAGGCCACAGAGACGTGTTGGGGCGTTCCAGGAGCTGAATGACGTTACGGGTTTAATAAGTCTTACTGATAACATCAGTAAGAATGAAAATAACTGTTGACCAATCATCACTACTGCATGAACTTACAGCAGGTTCACAAGTTGTCCTGCTGTAAACGTGTTTATTCTGCTGTAAACATGTTTATTCTAGCTGTAAACATGTTTATTTCTGCTGTAAACATGTTTATTCTGCTGTAAACATGTTTATTCCTACTGTAAACATGTTTATTTCTGCTGTTAACATGTGTATTTCTGCTGTAAGCATGTTTATTTCTGCTGTAAACATGTTTATTCTGCTGTAAACATGTTTATTCCTACTGTAAACATGTTTATTTCTGCTGTTAACATGTGTATTTCTGCTGTAAGCATGTTTATTTCTACTGTAAACATGTTTATTCCTGCTGGAAACATGTTTATTTCTGCTATAAACATGTTTATTCCTGCTGTAAATATGTTTATTTCTGCTGTAAACATGTTTATTTCTGCTGTAAGCATGTTTATTCCTACTGTAAACATGTTTATTTCGGCTATAAACATGTTTGTTCCTGCTGTTAACTTGTTTATTTCTGCTGTAACCATGTTTATTTCTGCTGTAAACATGTTTATTCTGCTTTAAACATGTTTATTCCTTCTGTAAACATGTTTATTTCTGCTATAAACATGTTTATTCCTGCTGTAAACTTGTTTATTCCTGCTGTAACCATGTTTATTTCTGCTGTAAACATGTTTTTCTGCTTTAAACATATTCGTTCCTGCTGTAAACATGTTTATTTCTGCTGTAAACATGTTTATTCCTGCTTTAAACATGCTTATTTCTGCTGTAAACATGTTTATTTCTGCTGTAAACATGTTTATTCCTGCTTTAAACATGTTTATTCCTGCTGTAAACATGTTTATTCCTGCTTTAAACATGTTTATTTCTGCTGTAAACATGTTTATTCCTGCTTTAAACATGTTTATTTCTGCTGTAAACATTATTTCTGCTGTAAACATGTTTATTTCTGCTGTAAACATGTTTATTTGTGCTGTAAACATGTTTATTTCTGATGTGAAGTTGGTCTTTTTAACATGGGAGTCTGTGGGGATTTGCTCTGTTGTGCCTCTAGTGGATGAAGGGAGAACTACAGGTATTTCCTTCTTCCAGGTAGCTTCATCGTGATGATTTATGCCGGACTGTCACAGACATTGATTCCATTCAGGGGACTTAGAAGTGACATCATGTAAAACTGCATTTACGGCAGCTGGTGCTGTCGTAGCCGCTCTGACACGTTTCAGATTCAGTCCTGTACTTTTCTAAAAAGTCTGAGTGAGACAATAAATAACTTCATGTGCAGCTTTAACGTAGAATGTTTTTGCTCATAAGTCCTCTGAAGAGTGACGGTGGGACTGATCGTAGGACGTTTGATGTGAAGCAGCTCAGACTGGAGGAATGTTGATGGTCCGGTCTCCTCTGCAGGAGCAGTATCAGTTCATCTTCACCGCCGTCATCAGCATGTTGGAGAGCTTCCTGCAGGCGTCCGCCCGTCAGCCCTGCTCCAACCTGCCGGAGGTAAGAACAGCCGGCTGCAGCTGCTCGAACGGGAAGTCGTGACAAACTGACTTCCTGCATGCAAATCGTGAGCTGCAGTTTCCCTGCAGCTCGACCCGAGCTCAGGACTCTCAGAAGGATAAAACCGATGAAAGCTGAATAAAAGCAACAGGTAGGACGACGCCGACACACACCGACGACGCAAACACTGAAGCTTCACCTCCTTTACTTCAGATTTAACCCCAAACATGTCTGAGATTTATTCTGCTGTTTGTTCTGCTGACGGGAGGCTGGGATTGTAGAAAGCTACCAAACATCAGCCGCAGCTGCGGGAAGAAGATGAATCATTAAAACAGCAAAAATAGAACTTTAGAAACCTGGAAACACACTTTAAAATGAGTGCAGGGATGGGGAAGTGGAGCGTTAACTTTATTTGCAGGCTTACGGACTCAGATCTGAGATTTCTGGTGAAAATCTGAGGAAAGAAGCTTTTTCATGTTTCTGCATTAAAACAGAAACTGATGCTTCCAAACACGTCTTTTCCTCTTTCTACACGGCGACATTTCTGTTCAGTGACCCTGAATCCAACCGACAATGAGCTTAAATGTGAAACTCATCAGTTCATTTCACTGATTAACTTTGGAAGATTCTCCAACCAGATCAACTGCTGACCGGTGAGGGTGCCTGCATCGGGTATAAAAGGAGAATCCATTAATAGTGGCGTCTTTCTCGCAAACTGAGTCTGTTTATGTGAAACAGGCAAAAGTTCCTCACAGATGCATCAGCAGAACGTGTCGGTCACATGACCCAGAGTGTGAAACAGGATGAGAGGAAGCCACTTTACGATAAACGTCTTTAAAAAGCAAGTTTATTTTTACTTCACTTTTCAGGCACCAGACAAAGTGCTTTACATAAAACGTTAAAAGAATTACAGGTGGGGAAAAGAAAAGCATTTAAAAGTACATAAAAATATATAAAGAGAACCAAGAGAGTATCAGGGCCATTTTAACTCGTTTTTACAGACTTTGAGAATAAATTGTAATATTGAGAGAAAAAAGTTCTTTCACAAAAATAAAGTTGTAAATTTAAGAGAATATGGTCATAAATATACAAGAATAAAGTTGTAGTATCATGAAAAAGTAGTAATATTGCAAGAAAAAGTCATAATTTTGCAAAACAAAGGTTATTATAATAAAATAAAGTTATAAATTCACAAGAACAAAGTTATTAATTTACATGAATAAAGTTGTACACTCATGAGAATAACGTCATAATATTACAAGAAAAAAAAGTTGTACAAAAAAATTATTGTTTTAGCAGAAAGAAGTCAAGAATATACAAAAATAAAGTTGTAAGGAAAAAGTAGTAATAATGCAAGAGGTCATGATTTTACAAAAGTTATTATTTTACTAAAATAAAGTTGTAAATTTATGACAATGAAGCCATAATACGACAAGAAAAAAAGTCGTAATTTCGCAAAACAAAAGTTTTAATTTACTAATATAAAGTTGTAAATTTACAAGTATGAAGTCATGAACTTACAAGAATAAAGTTGTAAATATAAGAAAATAAATTTGTAAACTTGTGAAAACAAAAGAAAACAAAAAAAAATCATTATCATTTTGCAAAACAAAAATGATTATTTTGATAAAATAAAGTCATAAATATATAAAAATAAAGTTGTAAGGAAAAAGTAGTAATATCGCAAGAAGAAGTCATGATTTTACAAGTTATTTTACTAAAATAAAGTTGCAAATTTATGACAATGAAGCCACAATATTACAAGAAAAAAAGTCGTAATTTCACAAAACAAAAAGTTATTACTTTACTAAAATAAAGTTGCAAACTTACAAGAATAAAATCACAAATTTTGAATAAATTTGTGAATTTATGTGAATAAAGTCTCGATATTATAAATGTAGAGGGGGGGAAGCTGATGAAACGAGGGAGGTGGGGCGTTTGGTGCATGCATGCTAATTTAACATTGAAAAAGCCATAGACAGGCTAACGCAATTAGCATCACTTCCGTTGTCAAAACGTTGAACACAAACAACGTTCCTTCAAACGTTTATCACTTCACACTGACATCAGATAAACGTCGCTGATCATTTACAGACGTGTCGTACAGAAAACATGCAAAAGATGATGAAACACACGAAGCTCCAGTGCGGGAATGTCACGTTACAGAAACTACGGCAAGTTTGAGGGAACAAAAACGTCCACTGCCGGCTTTCTTAAAGGGGCCGCAGCGCCGAACAAACCGACACGGGAAAAATGACGTCGGTTATCGCTGGAAATGTCGGTTTATCGCCCAGTCCTGCTTGGAGGAGACGGCTGCTTTGGTGGAGGAGGAACTGGCTGGAACCGGTCGGCTGCAGCGTCATCCACGGATGCATCAGCAGCCGGTTCAGACCGGTTTTCTGCTGCTTCTTTAACTCACATCTGAAAACTGTTTAATGACTCCAGAAGTTTAAACCTGCAGGACGTTAACGCGCCTGTTCCACTCTCACTGTTTCCATCGAATCACCACGTTATTCTAGGAAAATTACTGTATGAAACGAATGAAAAAGACTTTATTTATCCCAGAAGGGAAATTCCAACATTGTAAAAAGCTCACTCTTTTTTTTTTAACATAACATTTATATGAAATAATAACAGCAATAATAAGTCAGTCAGTCAGTATTCATTTTTCTCATGAAACTACTTTATTCTCGTGAAATAACTTTGTTTTCGTAAACTTTTTACTTTTTCTCAAACAATCACTTTATTTTTGTAAAATTACAACTGTTTTCTCGTAATATTACAGTAGGACTTTACTCATGGAAATATACGTCTTTTTTCTCTGAAATTATGACTTTATTTTTGAACATTTTTAACTCTATTCTCTTAAATTGTGACTTTATTATCATAGAATTACTTTATTCTCATAAATAAACGACTTTATTTCGTAAATGACAGCTGGGAAATGACGACTTTATTCTGAAGTGGAAATTTCCCAGCTGGATGCAGAAAGACGGCCACGTTCAGGAAACGTAAAAGCTCGGAAACAGACGCGTAGCGACTCGAACTTCCAGACGAATGAGCTGGACGTGCTCGGACGCGTGACAGAAACATTCAGCTCATATGTGAACAAAGACAGTCTGAGAAATGCACTTCCTCACACTTTGTCCTCTCAGTTCCTGTTGCCATTGAATGCAGCAGAGAGTTCAGTAACAGCTGCACCACGGTGCGTTCAAAGCTGAACTGGAACGTAGGAGAGAACAGCGTTCTCTGGGCGTGTTCAGCTCTGAGACGGAGAACCAGTTTACGTCAGGCAGCTTTGATTCGAAGCATCTTCGTCTGCATCCGGTTTGGTCGGCTGGTGGTCGCAGTGGTCCACAGTTTGATTTCCTGACTGACACTGAACGCACCGTCTCCGATAGACTCGATAGTGTCTGATTAGAGAGGAAGAGGGCTGATTTTCAGAAACGAGCTGGGACGACCTCAGAGACCTGAAGTGAGATTAAGAGATGATAATCTCACGTTTGCACGTCTCTGTGGGTTTTTGCTCTTTTCTGAAAGTTGCGAGTTTAACGGCCGAATCAGAGACGACCGGGTTTCCCGGTCCGGTTTCATTTAACGTCCACTTTATCACGTCCTCTCCCACAAACTGCAATTAAAAGATGAATGTTTACCCGTTTGTTTTTGTTTAGTTACTGATAAACTTCTCTCAAAACTTACTAATATGTAAATATTCAAATTTATATCGTTCAAAAATCAGTTCTGCAAATGAAATCACAGCCACAGAAAATCTGATATGAATGGAAAATAACTCATTTAGTGTTTATATTCCATAAAAACTGTGACATCACATCAATAAACTGGTAATTAAACGGTTGAAATAAACGAAATAATTACAACTTTGTTTTGTTTTGTTTGTTTTGTTATATGTAATAACGTCTGATTTCCTGATTCCAGCTGAAGAAGCCGGCGAAGAAATCCACGAGACCTGCTTCCTCTGTCTGCAGGTACACACCTGTCTGTCTGTCTGCACACCTGTCTGTCTGTCTGTCTGCATACCTGTCTGTCTGTCTGCACACCTGTCTGTCTGTCTGTCTGTCTGTCTGCACACCTGTCTGTCTGTCTGTCTGCATACCTGTCTGTCTGTCTGCACACCTGTCTGTCTGTCTGCATACCTGTCTGTCTGCACACTTGTCTGTCTGTCTGTCTGCATACCTGTCTGTCTGTCTGCACACCTGTCTGTCTGCATACCTGTCTGTCTGTCTGCACACTTGTCTGTCTGTCTGTCTGCACACCTGTCTGTCTGTCTGTCCGTCTGTCTGTCTGCATTCCTGTCTGTCCGTCTGTCTGTCTGCACACCTGTCTGTCTGTCTGTCCGTCTGTCTGTCTGCATACCTGTCTGTCTGTCTGTCTGTCTGCACACCTGTCTGTCTGCACACTTGTCTGTCTGTCTGTCTGCACACCTGTCTGTCTGTCTGCATACCTGTCTGTCTGCATACCTGTCTGTCTGTCCGTCTGTCTGTCTGCATACATGTCTGTCCGTCTGTCTGTCTGCACACCTGTCTGTCTGTCTGTCTGTCAGAGAACAGACGGGCTGTTATTTTAACACTTTCTCAGCCTCCTGTCTCCATCATCATCCCACCATCTCCATATGTTACCACGTAACCATGGAAACCAGTGGTGGAGGGGGAGGAGTGGCTGTTAGGGAAACAGAAAGATGAAGAAAACGAGAAAGAGATGAAGGAGAAGACGGCAGGAAAAGAAGGAAGATGGAGGTGAACAGAGAGCAGAGAGATGTTGAACATGACAGGAGAGAAGAAAATGAAGAACAAACGGAAAGAAAGTGATCCAGGAAGTGGAGGAGGAAACAGAGGGAGGAAAAGAGGAAGAGGAAGAGGAGGAGAGGAAGAGGAGGAGAGGAAAAGGGGGAGAAGGAAAGGAGACAAGGGAAGGAAACCAGAAGAGAAAGATGATTAGATTAGAGATCTGGTACTTCCTGTATCATTCATCTCACCTGCTGAGGCTGTGTAACCATGACAACAGCGTAACCATGACAACAGCAGCAACACAGCTGAGGGAGGAAGTGGGGAGCAGATTTACTTCCTGTAGAGATGTAAACGATCAGCAGGAACCGAGGAAGGAACAATATCATGATCCGGTCCAAAGACGATATCATGTTCCAGTCCAGAGACGATATCATGATCCGGTCCAAAGACGATATCATGATCCGGTCCGAAGACGATATCATGATCCGGTCCAAAGGCGATATCATGATCCGGTCCAAAGACGATATTATGATCCGGTCCAAAGACGATATCATGATCCGGTCCGAAGGCGATATCATGATCCGGTCCAAAGACGATATCATGATCTGGTCCAAAGACGATATCATGATCCGGTCCAAAGACGATATCATGATCCGGTCCAGAAGGCGATATCATGATCCGGTCCAAAGACGATATCATGATCCGGTCCAAAGACGATATTATGATCCGGTCCAAAGACGATATCATGATCCGGTCCGAAGACGATATCATGATCCGGTCCAAAGACGATATCATGATCTGGTCCAGAGACGATATCATGTTCCAGTCCAAAGACGATATCATGATCCAGTCCAGAGACGATATCATGATCTGGTCCAAAGACGATATCATGTTCCAGTCCAGAGACGATATCATGATCTGGTCCAAAGACGATATCATGATCCAGTCCAAAGACGATATCATGTTCCAGTCCAAAGACGATATCATGATCCGGTCCAAAGACGATATCATGATCCGGTCCAGAGACGATATCATGTTCCAGTCCAAAGACGATATCATGATCCAGTCCAAAGACGATATCATGTTCCAGTCCAGAGACGATATCATGATCCGGTCCAAAGACGATATCATGATCCGGTCCAGAAACGATATCAAGATCCGGTCCAAAGACAATATCATGATCCAGTCAAGAGACGATATCATGATCCGGTCCAAAGACGATATCATGATCTGGTCCAGAAACGATATCGAGATCCGGTCCAAAGACGATATCATGATCCAGTCCAAAGACGATATCATGATCCGGTCCAAAGACGGTATCATGATCCAGTCCAAAGACGATATCATGATCCGGTCCAAAGACGATATCATGTTCCAGTCCAAAGACGATATCATGATCCGGTCCAAAGACGATATCATGATCCGGTCCAAAGGCGATATCATGATCCGGTCCAAAGACGATATCATGATCTGGTCCAAAGACGATATCATGATCCGGTCCAAAGGCGGTATCATGATCCAGTCCAAAGACGATATCATGTTCCAGTCCAGAGGCGATATCATGATCCGGTCCAAAGGCGATATCATGTTCCAGTCCAGAGACGATATCATGATCCGGTCCAAAGGCGATATCATGTTCCAGTCCAAAGACGATATCATGATCCGGTCCAGAAACGATATCGAGATCTGGTCCAAAGACGATATCATGATCCAGTCAAGAGACAATATCATGATCCGGTCCAAAGACGATATCATGATCCGGTTCAAAGATGATATCATGATCCGGTCCAAAGACGATATCATGTTCCAGTCCAGAGACGATATCATGATCCGGTCCAAAGACGATATCATGATCTGGTCCAAAGACGATGTAATGTTCCAGTCTAGAAACGATATCATAATCCGGTCCAGAAACGATATCAAGATCCGGTCCAAAGGCGATATCATGATCCGGTCCAGAAACGATATCAAGATCCGGTCCAAAGGCGATATCATGATCCGGTTCAAAGGCGGTATCATGATCCAGTCCAAAGGCGATATCATGATCCGGTCCAAAGACGATATCATGATCCGGTTCAAAGACGATATCATGATCCGGTCCAGAAGCGATATCAAGATCCGGTCCAAAGACGATATCATGTTCCAGTCCAAAGACGATATCATGATCTGGTCCAGAAACGATATCGAGATCAGGTTCAAAGGCGATATCATGATCCGGTCCAGAAACGATATCATGTCCCAGTCCAGAGACGATATCATAATCTGGTCCAAAGACGATATCATGATCCGGTCCAGAGACGATATCATGATCCAGTCCAGAGACGATATCATGATCCAGTCCAGAGACGATATCATGATCCGGTCCAAAGACGATATCATGTTCCAGTCCAGAGACGATATCATGATCCGGTCCAAAGACGATATCATGTTCCAGTCCAGAGACGATATCATGTTCCAGACCAGAGACGATATCATGATCCAGTCCAAAGACGATATCATGATCCGGTCCAGAGACGATATCATGATCCGGTCCAAAGACGATATCATGTTCCAGTCCAGAGACGATATCATGTTCCAGTCCAGAGACGATATCATGATCCAGTCCAAAGACGATATCATGATCCAGTCCAGAAACGATCCTGGACTGACCGGCTGATCTCAGACTGATACTGATTTCAGACGAATGACTGATTTCAGACTGAATGACTGATCTCAGACTGACTGACTGATTTCAGACTGAATGACTGATTTCAGACTGAATGACTGATCTCAGACTGACTGACTGATTTCAGACTGAATGACTGATTTCAGACTGAATGACTGATCTCAGACTGACTGACTGATCTCAGACTGAATGACTGATTTCAGACTGAATGACTGATTTCAGACTGACCGACTGATCTCAGACTGAATGACTGATCTCAGACTGACTGGCTGATCTCAGACTGAATGACTGATTTCAGACTGAATGACTGATCTCAGACTGACTGAACTGATTTCAGACTGAATGACTGATTTCAGACTGAATGACTGATTTCAGACTGAATGACTGATTTCAGACTGACCGATTTCAGACTGACCGACTGATCTCAGACTGAATGACTGATCTCAGACTGACTGGCTGATCTCAGACTGAATGACTGATCTCAGACTGAATGATTTCAGACTGACCAACTGATCTCAGACTGACTGACTGATCTCAGACTGACCGGCTGATCTCAGACTGAATGACTGATTTCAGACTGAATGACTGATTTCAGACTGACCGACTGATCTCAGACTGACCGGCTGATCTCAGACTGACCGACTGATCTCAGACTGACCGGCTGATCTCAGACTGAATGACTGATCTCAGACTGACCGGCTGATCTCAGACTGAATGACTGATTTCAGACTGAATGACTGATCTCAGACTGAATGACTGATCTCAGACTGAATGACTGATTTCAGACTGACCGACTGATCTCAGACTGACCGACTGATCTCAGACTGACTGGCTGGTCTCAGACTGAATGACTGATCTCAGACTGAATGACTGATTTCAGATTGAATGACTGATCTCAGACTGAATGACTGATCTCAGACTGACCGACTGATCTCAGACTGAATGGCTGATCTCAGACTGAATGACTGATCTCAGACTGACCGGCTGATCTCAGACTGAATGACTGATCTCAGACTGAATGACTGATCTCAGACTGAATGACTGATTTCAGACTGAATGACTGATCTCAGACTGAATGACTGATTTCAGACTGAATGACTGATCTCAGACTGAATGACTGATTTCAGACTGAATGACTGATCTCAGACTGAATGACTGATCTCAGACTGACCGACTGATCTCAGACTGAATGACTGATTTCAGACTGACCGATTGATCTCAGACTGACCGGCTGATCTCAGACTGACCGGCTGATCTCAGACTGACCGGCTGATCTCAGACTGACTGACTGGTCTCAGTCTGACCGGCTGATCTCAGACTGAATGACTGATTTCAGACTGACTGACTGAACTCAGACTGACCGACTGGTCTCAGACTGACCGGCTGATCTCAGACTGACCGGCTGATCTCAGACTGACCGGCTGATTTCAGACTGACCGGCTGATCTCAGACTGACCGGCTGATTTCAGACTGACCGGCTGATCTCAGACTGACCGGCTGATCTCAGACTGACCGGCAGATTTCAGACTGACCGGCTGATCTCAGACTGACCGGCTGATCTCAGACTGACTGACTGGTCTCAGTCTGACCGGCTGATCTCAGACTGAATGACTGATTTCAGACTGACTGACTGAACTCAGACTGACCGACTGGTCTCAGACTGACCGGCTGATCTCAGACTGACCGGCTGATTTCAGACTGACCGGCTGATCTCAGACTGACCGGCTGATCTCAGACTGACCGGCAGATTTCAGACTGACCGGCTGATCTCAGACTGACCGGCTGATCTCAGACTGACCGGCTGATTTGGGATGATCCATCTGATCTCCATCTTTCTCCCGTTCCCAGATCGTCCCAGCAGATGGAGGCCAACGATACGTACGCTGTGGTGAACAAGCCGAAGGCGGCTCATCTGTCCGCCGTGGCCACGCCCAGATCCAGCGGTGGCAGCCGGTAATAACCCCACCCCCCCCCCACCGCCCTCAGCTTCAGCTCAAGTCACCGTCATCATCCGTCTCACCTCATCGTGAATTTAAAAGCATTCAAATGTCAAATTCCAAAGTTTTACTGGTAAAATGACGTGTTTAAAGTTTCTGCGTCTGGATTAAACTGGAAAAGCGTTGGCGGTTTAACGGTGAATGATGACAGGAAGAACGTTTCCATGCGTCGCTGTAACGGATCAGACCTGTAAACAGGGAGGCAGCAGCTTATAACAGTTTGGGATTTTTAATTAGTTCCAGGTTTAATTTAGTTTTGACTTCTTGTTTTTCAATCCAGTTAGTTTTAGTTAGTTGTTTGAGCAGGTTTGCTAGTTTTCATTAGTTTTTATTGTTTAGTTTAGTTTTATTAGTTTCAGAGTTAGTTTTAGTTTTTCAGTTTTTTTTCATAAATTATAGTTGGGCTGCTCGATTCTGGAAAGTCTATCACTATTAGGGATGCACGATTTTGGTATTTTGGCCGATATGCGATATGCCGATATTTGAAGACTCATGTGCCCGACGAGCGATATCAATACAGATACAGTATTTAAGCTGAATATCTGTTTTCAGCAGTTTCATCTGTTTCCGACACTTTGGAAAATAGGGGTGGGAAAAATATCGATACACTGAAATATCATGATATTTTCATATGCCAATATCAAATCAATATTTAAAATCATGGTATCGATCTATTTTACTTACAAATTCTCATGATATTTCATGAATTCTCACAAGATTTTGTAACAGAATGATGAAATATCACAAGATTTCTTTTGTAAAATGGATCGATACCGTGTTTTTAAATGTCAATATATCATCATATGAAAATATCGCAATATTTCAGTAAATATCGGTGGGGTGGTCGATGTCCGTCACTCAGTTTTAAGGCCGATATAGGCCGATATCGATAGGGGGCCGTTTATATCGTGCATCCCTAAACACGATTATTTTGGTTGATATTGAAACCACGATTTTTGAAACGATTATTTTTGGTTACACGTTGCATTTATTCAGCGTTTCATTCGTCAAAAACAGTTTGTTCTGGATAATTTACTCAAAACATTGAAACTGAAAAATATGTGGCTGTTTTGCAATGAATAAACATTAACTGCATAAAATTAATGTTCAAAATATATTTTGAAAACTAAATAAGTCATAGAAAAACATAAATGTATCCAAAATAAACTGTCCAGCTGTTCTGCAATTTCTTGATATTTGAGGAATAAAATAAAAAAAAACTTGTTTTTGTATAAAATAATAAAAAATGCCAAACTAAACTTTCAGCTTTAGTGCGCTGCTGCAACAGTCCAAATCTAACTTTAAAAAAAAATTATGTCCAAAAAATGGCGCCGGTGAGAAGCCACTAAAATTACTTTGAACTTCAGATTAACTTTCAGAAATCGTGGAAAGAAAAATGGCAAATAAATCGTTTCAACTCGATTATATGAGTTTGGAGATCGTTTGGCATTAAAATGAAATCATGATCAAATTTTGCTTAATTGCACAGACCTAGATTATAGATTATAGATTATAGATATTTATCTGGTGTGACATTCAAACCATCAGAAAGTAACTCGGAGTAAACAGATTAAATAGAAATATCGACCCCAAAGGTTTATGTATGAAACATTTACAAAGAATAAAACTCAGGATGTTTTTGCCATAATTTTAGTTATTTTTTAAACACATGATCCAGTTTCAGTTTCAGTCATTTTTATTTTTATTTCAGTGACAAAAATGTTTTTGAATTGTAGTTTTGGTTAGTTTTGGTTCAGTCTACCAGCCTTGGTTCGGTGCCTTCATCCTGGTGTGGTTGTTTACGTAAACAATGCTCGGACGTTGGCTTCCTCCTTCCAGGACTCTTCCTCCCTCCCATCACTATGACAACGACTCCAGCGGGGCGGGGGCCCCCATCTACAGCACCGTCAAGCCCCGAGCCAAACCGCTCGGCCACTCGCTGTCGGCTTCGCCCGTCTACGACATCGCAGCACCGACCAATCACAAGCCGGCGGAGGGGGCGGACTACCAGCTGGTGCCAGGTAGGTCCGGTCCGGTCCGGTGTACGTCAGGAACGGGGCGAGACGTGGACGTCAACATGTCCTTTCTGTCTTCCAGCTGAACGCCTCCCAGCAGCAGCTGATGAAGACGATTACGAAGATTTCTCCTTGTCTGTGTCGGACGTGACGAGTTTCTGTTCGCCCGGCAGCATCGGTGAGAACGCCGTCCATCTGCAGCCAGGTTTACGTCCGAAACACGTCGCTGTAGGTCCCTGCAGACGGCGTGTGCCAGTCAGGACGTCCGAAAGGGGGCGTGGCCAGATACACAATATTACCAAAAGTATTCACTCCCCATCCAGATGATGGAATCAGGTGTTCCATCACTTCCACAGGTGTATAAATGAAGCAGCTCGGCATGCAGACTGTTTCTACAAACGTGTGAAAGAACGTGTCGCTCTCAGGAATCAGTGAATTCCAGCGTGGAACTGTGATAGGATGCCACCTGCAACAATCCAGCGGTGAAGTTTCCTCCTAAATATTCCACAGTCAGCTGCAGCTGGATTATAAGAACATGGAAGCGTTTGAGAACGACAGCAACTCAGATACGAAGTGTTCGTCCACGTAAACTGATGGAGCGGGTCAGAGATGCTGAAGCTCATAGTGAGAAGAGGAGGCCAACTTTCTGCAGAGTCAATCACTACATATAGAAATAAACATGTTTACAGCAAAAATAAACATGTTTACAGCAGAAATAAACATGGTTACAGCAAAAATAAACATGTTTACAGCAGAAATAAACATGGTTACGGCAGAAATAAACATGGTTACGGCAAAAATAAACATGGTTACGGCAAAAATAAACATGGTTACAGCAAAAATAAACATGTTTACAGCAAAAATAAACATGGTTACGGCAGAAATAAACATGGTTACGGCAAAAATAAACATGGTTACAGCAAAAATAAACATGTTTACAGCAGATATAAACATGTTTACAGCAGAAATAAACATGGCTACGGCAGAAATAAACATGGTTACGGAAAAATTAAACATGTTTACAGCAAAAATAAACATGGTTACGGCAGAAATAAACATGGTTACTGCAAAAATAAACATGGTTACGGCAAAAATAAACATGGTTACGGCAAAATTAAACATGTTTACAGCAAAAATAAACATGGTTACGGCAAAAATAAACATGGTTACGGCAAAATTAAACATGGTTACAGCAAAAATAAACATGGTTACAGCAAAAATAAACATGTTTACAGCACAAATAAACATGGTTACAGCAAAAATAAACATGTTTATAGCAGGAATTAACATGTTTACAGCCTGGTTCAAATCATTTTAGGTCAATTTTTCCTTCACTTCAACTGTGTGTGTGTGTGTGTGGGGGGGGGGGTTAATGTAAATAAGAAAGGATCACCACAAATAAGCAACTCAAAGCTGCTTCCAGCTCACAGGGGGGTCCGACTGATGTTTGGTAACAAAACATTGGGGACATGAAGAAGTTTGTTGCAGATACCGTATTTTCTGGACTATAAGTCGCTCCTGAGTATCAGTCTTTTCAGTCAAAAAATGCATCATGAAGACAAAAAAGAGCAAATATGTCTCACTGGACTTTAAGTCATAATTATTTATTTAAAAATAGGGCGATTTTTGGATTTTTCATATCTAGTTTTTCGCTGTAACAATCACTCCGATTCCAAAGGTAATGATATAAGGATGCACAATATAATCGGCCCCCTAACGGTATCGGCCTTAAAACTGAATATCGGACATCAGCCACCCCACCGATATTTAACCGACATTTAACCAGCCCGCTGTTTATAAAGTCCAAAAAACCAAAAACTTCTTTTTTTCCAGGTTTTAAAACTTCTACACAGTTTCTTTTAGAATGTTCTGTGTGAACAGAGTTTATATGATCATCTGTGGAAATGATCAAATATCGCCAGTTCTCTTTTGTTTTTGTCTCAGGGAGGAAAAAATCCAGGTGTTTCTAGGATATCACGCACATATCCTGTTAGTTTTGTTTGAACAACTGTCATTAAGTCTGACTTGTTCTACAAAAACACAATTTGACGTATTTTTTTATCATTTTTTATCAATATTACATCATTTATTTTTCAGCTTTCATATCGGTATTGATATCGGTTATGGTGCATGTTGGTCCATGTTCATGAGTGGACCCCAACAGCTTTGTTTGTTTGTTTTTTTTTATTAGTTTTTTCAAACAAAGGTTCAATATCAATGTTTTGTTTCAGTAAATTATAATTTAGTAAATTTTTATTTATTATTATTTTTTCATTTTTGTGTTATTTGAATCTCTGTTGAGAATTTGGGCTTTTATTTAAAGGGAGGAGACGGAAACTTCATTTGTTTATTGTTTGCTTGATGAGACATGTCCACGGAGGACGGGACGGGACGCAGATATTGCGGGTGTTAACCAGGACAGTCCTGGTCTGGCACCCGGGCCCCCCCGGCCCTGCGCCGGTGCTGCTGGCTTGCAGATGGAGGACGGCCCACGTGGGGGGTGGTGGTGGTAAATGTGCCGTCTGGCTCGGCGTCTCTGAACGTGGGACGTTTCTCAGCTTCTCTTTCTCCGTTTTTCAGGGTTTAACTGTCGCGTCCGGAAGCCCCGAGGACCCAGAGATCCTCCGGCTGAGTGGAGCCGGCTGGAGCGCTGAACCGGACCGAACCGGACCGAACCAGAACGGGGTTTGATGGTTTCCACCAGTCAGACCGACGACGCTGTGATCTGATCCGTTCTTCTGATGTCAGAGAAAGTTTAAACACTGAGACGAACGTGAACCCTTTCAGATGTGCAGTGTGACATTTCAGCGCCGTTCAGGTTGGACCGAACAGATGACATCATCAGCTCCAGCAGGAAAGCCTCACTGAGATTGAAAAAATCTTTTTCACGAGTGTCCCGACTACGACAGCAGCAGAGCGATGAAAGTTACAGAACAATCACACGCATCCAAATAAAGTAAAAGACATGAAAACAAGTTTAAAAATATGAAGGTAAAATAAATGACCGATAAATGAGCTAATGTGATACACAGCATCCGGAGCACGAAGACTCTGAGACGAGGCGTGCGTGAGCAAAACATCTCCATAATCTAGAACTGGTGGCAGCAACCGCACGGTGTTCGATGAAACACGATTTCCTCCTAAAATAACAAACAGCTGCTGATGATGGAGGTTAAAAGAAAGAAACTCACCAAAACAAAACCGAGATATTTGTAGGATGACACAAACTCAATGTGAGAACCTGTAAAGTGACGATGGGGGGGGGGGGGGGGGGCGGTTTTATCTGCGTGCAGCAGGAGTTTTAAATCCTAAACGTTTTTCTGAGCTTGGTTAAAAGCCTGTTGTGAGTCTGTGATTTGCGGCGGGAACTGTGCAGAACATCACAGTGTCATCAGCATATAAATGAAATTTTGCTCTGGGCACATTTTGGTTGATGTTATTAAAGGCCCTGTACCTGATTTTATTCGAATCTCTGTAAGAAAAATGCTTTCTGCACGGCATAAATGTGGTAAAAGAGGTCATTTCATGAAAATAAATCACTCACGCATGCATCCAGGCCTTTTTAGTTTCGGTTTCTAACGCTGTCGTAACGCTCTCCCCGGCCAGCGGAGTTCGTTCTACAGAAGTTCCGGTTTCCTATCAGCCGCTAACAGCGTTTCCCAACGAGGAGCGCCCTCCCCAGCGCGTGCACGTGGCCTGAAAGCATCAAAACTGATGAGGAGAGACATGAAAGGCAGGACAGACCAGAGAAGGAATAAAGCTGGTGTAAATCTGGTGGATTGTTCTGGAGCGAGAGCAGCTGGACGCCTCGGACTGGATCTGGACCTGAGACTGGCCGGAGTCCACCAGGACAAGTATTTTTCATCATTTTCTTCCCATAACATTTTCTACGTCCTCGGCTGCAGGCGGTACCGAGCTTTACATCACCTTCACTCAGAGTGGCCGGTTAGATGCCTCATTATGTTGTCATGTCGCCTATAACATCATAATCCTGCATCTGCGTGCACATCGGTAGTTACGGTGAACGACCGGCTGATCCGCAGCCGTTTACTGCAACCAGAACAGGAAATTCCCTGGAAGATGCAGTTTCCTCGAGTATGAAACGTGCACGTTATTTCATGCATGTGGAGTGGGAGGGAGAGTAGGAGCGTTTCTCACTGGGAGAAACAGTTAGGGGCGGGGCTAATAAATGTGCAAAATCAGGTACAGCACCTTTAATAAAAAGGATGAGAAGAAGTGGCCCTAACACTGACCCTTGAGGCACTCCTTTTGTGACATGGAGGTGCTCAGACGTAAAAGCCTCAGCTTGTGCACGCTGCGTTCTGTCTGCGAGGTCGTTTTTAAACCAGCAGAGTTTCAGGAGACCGACCTGCTCTCACGAGGCTTCGCATCAGAACTGGAATTCCTCAATCTCAGATTTACACCGATTCATTCGGATTTCTCTCCACTAAGTTCAGAAAGTCATGATTTCTGTCAGTCTTAACAAGTCTGATGAGTTTATTTCTGTGAATACGAAGAAAAAACACTTTGGGACGGATCTATCGAAGGTTTGCGTGCATGAAAACATGAGCAATCTCATTGCTCACTGATCTTCGAACAGCATGTAACATTTATTCATCAGCTCCCAAAAACATGGCTTACATATGCAAAATATCACGTCTGCATCCAGTTTGTACGTCGGCTCCAATGAATATACGATACGGGGCGTTTACACGCAACTGTGTGTGTTCGAGGAGAAAATGTAGATGTGAATCTAGCGCGGCTGAGTGATTTATCAACCCTGAGATGATTTCGTGGCAGTTTTCTGCATCTTTGTTTAGTACGTCTGAAAATCAGGAGCGAACTGGCGGCGTTACGATGCTGCAGGACTGCAGACACGTAACTGATTCAGAAACATTTCCACCGGCAGTGAGGCCGGAGTGGTCGGCATCGTGTCACTCAGCTCGCGCTCCGTAGATGTCAGAGACCACGTTCGAGGTGGTTTCATCTGTCCCACACACCTGATCCACGTCCGCATAAACCCGATCTCACAAAAATACGCGACATGAGCACGAACAGCCCGACTCGTGTACGTGTCCCGATGCGTAACTGCTTCGCATCACGTGCCACTGACATTTAAAGTTGTGCAATGTTCAGCCAATGGTGAAGCTTTTCGTGTCCCCAGACACGAACTTTTCTGCTTCAGATTACGTGCTGCTGACACGTAAAACTGTGCAACGTAAAATCAACAAGTCCTCTAAAAAAATCACCCCCATATTAGGTCGTTTGTGCACTAAAATACGGACGATATTACGCTTTTATTACCTACTTAGTTTACGTGCGAATCACAGCTTATTTCGCTTTCATGTAGGTTCTTTTAGGTGTTGTGGTTGCATGTTGCCGGAGGAAACCTGGATTTTTCCGGATCACGGAAAACTGCTCTGTGTCTAAGTCTGTTCCTGGAGAGCTGCTGTTTTTATCACGTTTAGGTTAAATTTAAAAACCTTTTTGACTTCAACCTGTGATTATTTCCTTTTCACTGCTCGGTTATTATCTTATTTTGACGTAATGGATCTTTTTCCTCGTGTTGGCAGCACTGGCCTCCCGTTAATTTACCTCAAAACAAGCTGAAATTAAAAATCTATGAAAAGTGTCTTGAGTCTCAAAGTGTGTCATAAATGTCTAACAAAAAGCCACAAATGTACGTCAGAAGTATTGTGAATTATTATGAACTGAAGCTAAATAAAATATATTTACTGGTAGTTTCTACTTATTAAATGTGTATGAAAGTGCTGTAATCTAGTTCATGTCCTTAATATCACAGATATAGGTATTGATACTGGAGATAATTGATATTTTTTGAGGGTTTTTTCTCTCCTTCTGTCTTTTATCTCGTCTCATTTCTGTATTTATGGACCCACGTTTGTTAAATGAAAATTTAATTGAAATGTAGTAAA
>JALJCO010005422.1:0-2500 GCA_023101725.1 Atherinomorus stipes | reverse complement strand
ACGTGTTATAGTGGATTACAGCAAAGACACGATGTAAAGAAGACGGAGCGAGACGATGATTCAGACACAGCCAATGTCTCGTCTTTAAAACGTCCCCCCGTCTGAAACATGGTCCCTCACAGGACACGAACGACTGCAGGACCACGGTCTGGGACCCGGTTCTTCCGGTTCTTCCCGGACCTGTCTGGGACCCGGTTCTTCCTGGACCTGTCTGGGACCCGGTTCTTCCCGGACCTGTCTGGGACCCGGTTCTTCCTGGACCTGTCTGGGACCCGGTTCTTCCCGGACCTGTCTGGGACCCGGTTCTTCCCGGACCTGTCTGGGACCCGGTTCTTCCTGGACCTGTCTGGGACCCGGTTCTTCCCGGACCTGTCTGGGACCCGGTTCTTCCGGTTCTTCCCGGACCTGTCTGGGACCCGGTTCTTCCCGGACCTGTCTGGGACCCGGTTCTTCCCGGACCTGTCTGGGACCCGGTTCTTCCCGGACCTGTCTGGGACCCGGTTCTTCCCGGACCTGTCTGGGACCCGGTTCTTCCGGTTCTTCCCGGACCTGTCTGGGACCCAGTTCTTCCGGTTCTTCCCGGACCTGCGTACCCGGACCTGTCTGGGACCCGGTTCTTCCGGTTCTTCCCGGACCTGTCTGGGACCCGGTTCTTCCCGGACCTGTCTGGGACCCGGTTCTTCTCGGACCTGTCTGGGACCCGGTTCTTCTCGGACCTGTCTGGGACCCGGTTCTTCCCGGACCTGTGTGGGACCCGGTTCTTGCCGGACCTGTCTTGGACCCGGTTCTTCCCTGGTCCTGTCTGGGACCCGGATCTTCCGGTTCTTCCCGGACCTGTCTGGGACCCGGTTCTTCCCTGGTCCTGCGTACCTGGACCTGTCTGGGACCCGGTTCTTCCCTGACCTGTCTGGGACCCGGTTCTTCCCGGACCTGCGTACCCGGACCTGTCTGGGACCCGGTTCTTCCCGGACCTGTCTGGGACCCGGTTCTTCCCTGGTCCTGCGTACCCGGACCTGTCTGGGACCCGGTTCTTCCCGGACCTGTCTGGGACCCGGTTCTTCCCCCCATTTACCCGGACCTGTCTGGGACCCGGTTCTTCCCCCGGACCTGTCTGGGACCCGGTTCTTCCCGGACCTGTCTGGGACCCGGTTCTTCCCTGGTCCCGCCCGACCTGTCTGGGACCCAGTTCTTCCCGGACCTGTCTGGGACCCGGTTCTTCCCTGGTCCTGTCTGGGACCCGGTTCTTCCCGGACCTGTCTGGGACCCGGTTCTTCCCGGACCTGTCTGGGACCCGGTTCTTCCCGGTCCGCATACCCGGACCTGTCTGGGACCCGGTTCTTCCCTGGTCCTGCGTACCCGGACCTGTCTGGGACCCGGTTCTTCCCGGACCTGTCTGGGACCCGGTTCTTCCCGGACCTGTCTGGGACCCGGTTCTTCCCGGACCTGTCTGGGACCCGGTTCTTCCCGGACCTGTCTGGGACCCGGTTCTTCCCGGACCTGTCTGGGACCCGGTTCTTCCCGGACCTGTCTGGGACCCGGTTCTTCCCGGACCTGTCTGGGACCCGGTTCTTCCCTGGTCCTGCGTACCCGGACCTGTCTGGGACCCGGTTCTTCCCTGGACCTGTCTGGGACCCGGTTCTTCCCGGACCTGTCTGGGACCCGGTTCTTCCCGGACCTGTCTGGGACATGAACTCAGCGGCGATGAGCTGCTGTGGCGTTCACGTGCTGTGAGATGTGCGGGAAACCGGAGCGCCGGGAGGAGATAAATGTCTCATGCAGGACGGAGAACGAGGGATGAAGGAAGACACGTCTGATTCTCAGGAGGAAAAAATAAAACGACGGAGTTTCTGTTTACATCACAGAGAGAGAGAAGCTGGGACGAGGGAAAGGACGAGGGACACTGGAAGTCAAGCAGAGAGAGAGAGAGAGAGAGAGAGAGAGGAAAGCGTGATGATAGAATGATAAAAAAAGATTGATGTAAGAGGGAGAGATAGAGGAGCGATAGAGTGATGAAAAGACAGATAGTGATTTCAGAGAGAGAGAGAGTGATGAAACGGAGGGATGCAGAGAGAGAGAGAAGTCCTGCCTTGTTGCTAGGCAACAGAGCAGCCCCTCTTTGAAGTTTTCCCTCATTGTTTTTTTTTTCTCCAACAATCAGGTCAAAGCCGGGCTCAGCAGTAACCATGGCAACCGCCTCAGCACCACGCCTGCCGGCCACCCCGGCCCTCCACCGGCAGGATGACAGGGGCCCCCGATGGGTAAGGGCCCCCCAAGGAGTCAGGGGCCCTCCAGGTGGACAGGGGCCCCCCAAGAAATCAGGAGCCCTCCAGGTGGACAGGGGCCCCCCAAGGAGTCAGGGGCCCCCCAAGGAATCAGGAGCCCTCCAGGTGGACAGGGGCCCCCCAAGGAGTCAGGGGCCCTCCAGGTGGACAGGGGCCCCCCAAGGAGTCAGGGGCCCCCCAAGGAATCAGGGGCCCCCCAGGTGGACAGGGGCCCCCAA
>JALJCO010005421.1:0-60493 GCA_023101725.1 Atherinomorus stipes | reverse complement strand
GTTACACCTGAGCCACGTTGACAGGTCATCACATACCTGAAGCCAAAACCTCTGGACAGGTGGACAAGACCACAAGGCGTGAAGATAATTGTCTATTGTATTCTCATTGCAGTGTAAACAAATATTTGAAGGTGACAGACCCATCTTGAACATCCTCTGTCCTGTGTAATGTACTCTGTGTAAAACCTTGAATTGTATCAACTGCATATTTGAGTTTTTAGTCATTAGAACGTGTTTAAACATATCTGTGTCCATGTAAAAAAAAAAAAAAAACAATAATTTTGAAATCAGAGTGATCAGGGAAGTTTGACCAAACCTATATAATCTTTAAAAAGAAAAAAAGCATTATTTCAGCAGAGGCGATAATTTAGGAATTATCGTTAATTTGCTGACATTATGCACGTACTAGATGCATTAATAACACCTGCATGGTCACGCTTTATTTCCTGTCAATGATATCAGAGCGGCTCTGCATATTTCATTCTAATCTGATGCTTTCTTATGTCAGAAATAATTAATGATCGCGAGGTAAATCTCCTCTATAAACATTCGGTTTCGGACGTGATTGAATTACATTTAAAGCTTGTTATTAACAAACTCCCTCTCTTTAAAATCCCGGGAGCAGCTCAACACATACAGATGACAAAACGATGCATCGTTGGTCACATGATGGAAACAATGCAGGCAAAACTTCTGGTTCTTAAGATCGAGGCAGAGTCGAGTAAGCGGGCTCAAATGTAAAATCCAGAGTGGAAACATGATCCATGTTTGACGTTTGACTGAAGTCTGGCCCTCACAGGAAGACCGGATTCTCGCCCATTACGTACTTCCGGTTTTTGTGAAAAAGGTCTATGAACATACTGCATAAATGGCAGTTTGCAAATGTGTCAAAACGCTGAACTATCCCTTTAAATATAGTCAACATACTGTAGTTCACATACATTTATATCAACCAGACAAACTTCAAGTAAGCACCTCCATTTAAACTCAATGATGCTTAGATCTGGTATTGAAACAGGGTGTAGCCAGACTTTGGTTCCTCCCCACAACATCCAGGCCGATACCAATGACTGATAACCGAAAACACACATGCATACCTAATAATGTTGTGTGACCTGCGAAATACAGCAATAACAAACATTTAGGCCTATATTGCTGCATGATATTACTTAACTGAAATCATCAGGCTTAATCTGGCTAATCAAAGTTGCATGTAGGTAACCAGATTCCATCTGACCAAATGTGGAACAAAGACTACATAAGTGTGGGACAATAAATTATTCACACTTTCTCATTAAAGAAGGAAAAAGAAAACAATGATCTGCCAGTGAAATAAGCTGAAACTGACAAAAGCAATGATGAATAAAATTCTGTGAAAACCACAACATCGATTTTAAATTATGACTCAACAGAATTATTAAAAAACAAACTTTTTTTTTTTATTAGTGTCTTTTGTTTCCTGTTAATTAAATCACTATTGTCAATTTAACCTTTTTTAATGGGAGGGTATGAATAATGAGGACTTTAGACCTCCTGTATGTCTACACACATCTGAATTCAACCTTGTCAAGTTCTCTAACATCAGCAAACAGCAAAAGCTTTTATATTGTTTCACAGTTTCTCTCACTTTAACTGTATAATCAAACAGAATAATTGTTCTCTCTACGACCACCACTGTCTCAGTGTGGAATCATGGCAGATGCTTCCTTATTTCCAGTTTCTGACCTGTATGACTGCAGTGTTACACAGTGTTACTGGTAAACACTTCACAGCAGCTGTTACCGTTTGTTTTTGGGCTCTAGCAGAAACCAGTCCATGACTGGGAAGATTTCTTTTGAGCAACACTTTTTTTTTTGTCACCCTCAGATTTTGGTGTCGTTTCACATCGCGCTCCCCCCATGCAGTGTAGTAACATTTACTCTGACAAACATGAACCTACATTAAAGTCCCGACTTCGACACTAATTGACGTTTAAGTCATTGTCATCAGCGGTAGGGCTGTGATTGACAGCTCTTACTGCTTTCATCATCGCCACAGTCAGTTTATGGATGACGTGTGAGGCTGCATACGTGATTTTAGAGCATTGATGCCTATCGTGCAAAGTTTAAAGTTTTGTTGGTTTTTTTTTTCACACGCTTCAGAGTGCTTCACCTTTGATTGCCTTTAACCAGCTCTGAAGAGCTCGTCCTCCAACCACTTCTGTTGAAATTTGCATTTCCCATCTTCTGTCATTTAATTTTTGAATAAGACAGTCTGGCTGCAGACCTCCAGCGTTTGGCCGCTTCCGCTGCGACTCAAGAGTAACCAGTGCACCAGTCGTAAGAAACAGTCAAAAGCACCCACCCAAGAACCAACATGTTAAACTTCCAACCAAAATTAGATTTAGATGTTTAAAGAATCACAATAAATTGTGTGAAAAAAAATTTTCACAATCAAATTTACATAATTTTTAATGCTTCGAACATTTGAGTTCATGCTTTTTCATGCCGATTAATGCCTAAATTTTCCCAAGATCGATTTAATGACCTTTCATGCTTTTTATTGACCCATGGAAACCCAGAACTAAATCTGAACTTATAGTAAAGTCTGAAAATACATAATCATTAACTTACAAGGTGCACATGGGGGGAAAAATTCAATTACAAAATCCAAACATTATTTCTCGGGTGGCAAGAAAAAAAAAAAATCATCTCATCTCAATCATCAACAACAATAAAATACCAGGAGCATCATTTCTAGCCAGAGGAAGCCAGCAGAGTGGAAGCTGCCAAGTAATTCTGACTCTCAGGAATGACAATATGCATGCACCTCACAGAAAGTGGCACTCATGTATCCATTTAACTCAACACAATAGCATTTACTCCATCTGATCATTACTGATACGTGATTTTAAGGTAATTAACAGTTCAGCTTACAAAGACACTAAGCTGATAACCTTTTTAAAAAACAAAAACAAAAAACATACCAATAACAGATATTATTGGTATATATAATTTCAGCTCCTAAAGCCGATACCAATATATGATAACTGATAACACACACACATAGCTAATCGTGACATCAACACTATTGTCAAAACCAAAAAGACTTTTCAAGCTTAAAACTGGGAATATCAACTTCTGCATCGTGGTGGGTGTTGGCAAAGACTTCACAATATGATACGCATCACGATACATGGGTCACGGTACCATACAGTATTGCAATGTTGTAACACCGCAATATATAGCTATATTTTGTGATATTCTGGGCACTTCAGAGAAAGTCAAAATGCAGCCTGAAATAAAAGTTGTACCTATGTACATACATCAGAGGACTGAAACAACAAAATTACACTAAATAAGTTCAATCTAATATATCCATGTCCCATTGATTAGGCTTGGACAGGCGTCTTTGCCATTTGGATCTCATATTAAAACCGTTTACAATCGTCCCCCTGAACAGAAATATTGCTCACTGTGGGAAAACCCAACTGTGCGTTTGAAAACAATATTACCACAGCTGAGCTGTAATAATATAAATGTATACAAATTCATGTGAAAGTAACAGTATGAGTATATGAAAACGCATATTAGTGCATATGAGAAACAAACATTTCAGTCAGTGCATTATCATCTCAAACAACTGGGTGGTTTATGAAAACCTGGACACATTTTATCTTGTACTTTCCACTGTGTGAAGTTTAATCTGAACCTGAAGACTGCAGTGCACATAGCTATCAGTGGAAAGCAGCCTCTTTTCTACATGCTGGACAGCTCATAGAATGAAATCTTGCAAGATTTTGTAACAGAATGATGAAATCTCGCAAGATTCCATTCGTAAAATAGATCGATACTGCATTTTAAAATATTGATATATCTACTGGCATATAAAAAAATGCGATATTCAGTGAATCGATAGTTTGTTCCACCCCTACTTCTGCACATCCTATCTTAAAAATTCCAAATGTAGGGGGGAGCGAGTGTCTAAAATGAAAAGGGAAAGTGGTTTGGAAGCAGCTTGGGGTCTCCCCCTGTGAAGCAGCAGCTTTCTTTCAGGGTAAGAGCCCAAATTACACAAAAATAACATTGAGTTGAAATCATTTGTTCCGTGCTGTGTAAAAATCCCTTTTGTGCCCCTGAATATACTGTATGTTATCGGGGCAAGTCGTCATGATGTCGGACTTATCAGAATGATGCAATAATTTCCTGTTATTGCCCCAGTGATTATCGTGCACCCCTAGAATTAATATTAAGGGATTTTATTTATCTGACATCAGTGTGGACAAAGTTAAATTTGATTTTTTTTCTCTATAAAGCTAATCCTAAATTGAATGTGGACATACCTTTTTGAAGAGCAGGGAGTCATCCATGTGCTCTGCATAGACTGAGGTGAGCCTGTACTGGTTCTCAGTAGTCATGTCTATCTGGTAGCCAGTCAGGACGTAGCACACAGTGCGGAACTCTTGAATCTTCCTCTGAAACACCTCTTTCAGCCTCTGGTTCCTCAGCTCTGAGCTTTCCATCTGCTTGCGTAAATCTGCAACACACAAATTTTGGCCTCATTCATAAAAGATTTTGATGCTAAAATACAAATATATAGTAAGTATGACTGGTAATTATATTTTTGTAACATCACTCTGGGTGTCATGGGCAGCTACGGCACTCCACATATAATATTTAGCCACATTTACATGACTTTCTCTCTATGGAGTTCCACAACTCCTCATCCCAACTCACTAAGCTCATGCAGCATAGATGGGCAGGTCCATATCAAATATACTCTCCCTGCAGCAGTCCATCTGCTCACGTTGGATCCACACTATACACTCTGCACTACTTATTGTAGTGCAGAGTGAAGTTGTGAACTGCTTATCTTATCTGGAAGAAGAGATAGTGATGGAGTGGGGAAACACAATGAGGCTTCACTTTAATTTCTCAAAAATCAATTTGCAATAATTACTTTAATTTGAGCACTTCATCGGAAAGGTCTGTGAGATGACAGTGTAAGGAGAAATTAGCTGATATGGTGGCAGTTATTTTCAATAGCATCTTCAGTAAAAATGTTGAAAGGAAAATACATGTATGTAAGGGTGTTAGTCTGTGAAGGAAAGTAATTTAGGCTCAGAAAGGCTAAAACAGCATGGAGAACAGAGCCAACACAAAGAGGCAAGCAGTTACTCTGTGGTTGTTATGGTTACCGTTCACATTATCTAACAATCTTTTTGCCTTCATCTGCGTTCTAGGCATTCATGCAACATTAATTTTCTCATCATTTTTCATTTCTGACAGTTTAAGTGTAAAATAGATTTTCTTCATTTTTCTACAGCTGAATATTCAAGTTGCAATGTGTAAAATAAAATTACATGTGATCAGAGCTGGGTCTGTGATGACTGTGGGGGACAGGCCCTGAGCATGATTTAATTGCGTGGAGACCAATCTAGGTCCTGTAGAGAATCTGCGTGTGATGTCATTTTTACACTTTGCGGTTTCTCACTAGTAAACTGTGTTAAAAAAAAAGAGGTAGAAACACGCTGAAAAGGAAATATCCTCACTATGATAACCTCATGAGAGAAGTGAAGAGTCGATATGATGCAGAAACACTGATTATTATCAAGTTAGAGCCTTACAAGCGGCTCAACGATGAATAAAGTTCAGGTTTAGATGCACTAAAACCCGTTTCGGTCTCCAGTGCTGGTGTTTGGTGGAAGCTCCTTCACCTGCCATAAATTTAAAAACAACCGATTAAATGTTCATGCAGCCATTTTATAAACAGATGGATTAAAACCTGCGAGTGTAAAAACTTTCAGCTGCAACTGCAGCATCATACTGAAAATTTATGTTCAACATTCATTATTCTGATATTCTGATTCCAAAATCAAATATATTCTCTGTTCCAGTGTTGTTTTTGACAGCTTTCTTAGTTTTAGTCTTTCAGACAAAAATGTTTATTAGATTTAGTCACGTTTTAGTCATTTCTGACTAGTTTCTTTGTCTAGTTTAACTCAGTTTTAGTAAGAAAAAAGAAGAAGAAATACAAGTCTTTTAACAAATGAACTTAGGTCATATACTGGAAATTGGCGAGGATCCTAACTGGTACCCAGCCTACTGAGGCTCACCTGAGCCTCGTAACACCTAATTGCTGGGTGGGTATCTAAGCCCGTCTGGTCTTCCACTCCTTGCAACATCGTTGCTGAAGGCCTTACCTGCCTTCTACCTGAAAGTCCTGATTTTTTTTTTTTTCTCCTACCTGCCCTCATTCTGATATGTCCAGTCTCCTGTGCTGATGGCCCCGCCCTTAGTTCGTTGTTTCTTTTTGTTAAATAAATTCTTCTTTATTCTTTTTTTGGTTTCATGTCTGCTTCTTAGGTTTGGAACCAAAACCTACCATGACAATGGAATAAAAGTTGACAGACTGTATCAAGTGTTGCAATTCATAAAATGCTTTTTAACAATCAGATACGATGCTTTCGATTTTTTCCGATGGATTATAGGTGAAAGTATGTCCATAGATCTTTTCTGACCACCAAGCCCCTTTGCTGCCCCCACAATGGCGCGTCTGACCGCAGGTTTGTTGTAGACTTTTTTTTCTTTTTTTGCAGTATAGTGGAGTACAATTGGTTTCATTTCCAAAACATGTCCATTGATGCTTCTGTTGAGAGCATTTTTTTTTTCCCCCGTTTCCTCTCTTTTTCCACACTTTTTTTTAATGTATGCGTCTTTTTATCCACAATGTAAGAGGCTGAAAAGTCTTCTACATTTGTTTACGCTAATGTCTCGTCAGTGAAGTCTTGTCACAAAGTATCGTCACAAAGTCTCGTTTGACATCGCGAAATTTGGGATGTTGACTGTGAAGGAGCCGATTCTCTGCTGATAAATCAGTTAGTGTGGGGTGTTCTCCGTAGTGTACACTATATGATCAGAAGAAGGAAATCTTGTGCGATTTGTCTTTTGTATTCATCAAGTGTCTGGTCCCTACATCTGTGAAGGTCTCAGGAATCCTGTAGTGTGTACCTGCCTTAAGATATAGATGAGGTCCTGTAGCCCAGCCCAGCTTGACGATGTGATGCCTAACAATGATTGTGGTGTGTAGAATACAGTAGTTTCATACATAAATAAATAAAAAAAAGAAAATAAACGTCACACCCTAAACATTGTTTTCGATGAGTACTGTTGTGTGTAATGGATGCTGCAGTGTTGTGATACAGTAGTGTATATGCTGTATTTTCTATACATTTACATACTGTTCATATGAAACACAAATGTACCTGTTATCTTGAGAACAGGTACTGTAAGATTTCTAAAAAAATTTGTACAAAAAAAAAAAAAAAAAAGCACATTCTGACACACTGAAAAATGTTCAGTTGTTTTGTTGTAGCGTGTAATGATGCATATAGTGTTTAAACTTTTGCAGGCTTTGAGTAGCCGTTTTGGTGTGAAAGTTTGAGCTGTGAAAAGAGGGTGTGGTTTTGTGTATGTGGCTTTAAAAAGTGTTTTGTTTTTTAGAGTTTTGGGAAAATGGAGGAAAGTTTTGAGCAATGTGTTTTAGCAATTTAAAAAAAAACTGTAAAAAGACTAAAACCACTGCTGAACTGATGTGAACAGACCACAGGCGCTACAAGAAAAGCAAATTAGTCCTACAATTCTGTGCATTGATGAAATCAGTGTGCATGCTCTACTTGCAGGAATGACAATATACAGGCATTTGAGCCAAGCAAAACTAAATGTTTCTCATCTGAGAATGAGCTTTTGAAGTTAAGTATGAAACTGATATGAGCTGAAATATCAAACATATTTGCATTAAAAGTTGATCGATTCATCAGCCAGACGATATTTTAAGCCGATATTTGCGTTTTTTGCTGGTATCGGCATACGCAGGGTGTGTTGGCCGATACCTCGACTTGGCAAAATTGACAGACTTTTTTTTATATACATATTTATTTTGTTGTGGACTATCGCTCAACCTGGTGTACTCTTTGAAAGGTGCTGGAAATGGAGGGAAACTAGGTGAAAAGAGGACCGCGGTGAAGTTGGTTTCAAGTTAGATATCAGACGTGAGCAAGACGCTGCTGACTCCGCGGATCGTGAAGAGCCAATATCCAACTTGAAACCAACTTCACCACGGTGAAGTCTGGTGTGGGACTATTTTGCGTTAGAAAATGACTCCTCACATAGCAAATACTGCGACACGTTTTATAAAAACAACTCAACAACAACTCCCATGACGTACCATTTAAAAAACGTTCATCTGACAAGCTTAAAGGTAATGAATCCTGCCTTCATCCCACCATTGCCTTGATCTGAAACCGGAGGAGCTGTGATGCAAAGCGGGCAGACAAAATTCTGGAGGGAATCTGGGCAGCATATCCGTGAAAATCATTTTACAGAAGTGTTGTCGATGGGAAAGGTTTCCAGATTTGCCAGTCTATCGGCTTCCTTCACAGCGCATCGTTACCAGGCTCACTGCAACACGAGAAGCGAGAGCAGGAGCTGCTAAACAAGTTAGCAACCGCAGCTAGCGTTGCCATAACAACAGAGAGCTACCTCACCATCACGTGCCACCACTGCCGACCTGCTTGCAGAGATAATGATTGAGGCTGTAGAGCAGTGGGGAGTTGAAATAAATATGTATTTGAGAAAAAAACAGTCTGCCTGTGGTATTTGTTATACTTTTTTAACATGCATTTCTTAATGATTAATGGATAATTGATTGTTAATTCTCCTGATGATCGATCATAAAGATGATCGCTAATGCCTATCCCTAGTAAAATGTTAAACATGTTTGACACTTTGTCCCTTTCTTCTTAAAAAAAAATAAAAAAATCCATAATTATAAAATGAAAATCGATAAGAAAAAAAACCCCAATTAGTACCTGGAGGAAAGGTAAAAAGAAAAACTAAAGAAAGGAACAACAAAAAAAGCAATAACTTATTGTGTGTCTTAGAATGATGTGATGCTCACAGTGCCACCAGGCTTGACAGATAAAAGCACAACTGTTTCTTCAAGTCTGGAAGAGAAAATACTTCTGTCTTGCATCAGGTCTGAAAGGGTTAATACAAGTGTGGAGGGAACCTGAAAGTCTAAGAATAAAAACTGACTGAGGGAAATAAAATGCATATTTAACACCTCTAAAAAGCTTTACCTCTGTTCTTTTCTTAAAGGTCAAAAGCATTTCTGTTGCTTCAATATGCATCTACAAACAGCACTAGAGGCTCCCAGCCTTTTCGTGACTGACAATTATTTCTAATCATTATTCTTCTCTTCACACTTCTTAGCTTAATAAACATAAAAAAGTCTCTCTCTTTTTTTTTTAAGATGTTATAAAACGAAAGCATCCGAGTATGTGAGAGTGTGTGCACCGGTCTCCTGGGAGACTAGGCACCTCTCAAGTGTCAGTCAAGCTGATAAGTTGTGTTTCAAGACTTTATGTTATGACCAAACTGTCCAGAAAGGAGGTGGCAGTCGTCAGGTGGCAGCGACACATGCATTTATACCAACATGTCACAAACAAGAAGCACTTCATGAATATCTGTGAAATCACAATATTTTATGGATTATATCTGACTTTAAACTGCATCCAGTAGTGACAGTGGGGAAGGTCGGGTGACACGCAGCACACTGCATATAAACCTCTCTTCACAATTTCTCCTTTTTTTTCTCAGTTCATTCTTTCAGAACAGTGAAGTACTGACCTTTGTCTGTAGATAAGAACAGAAAATACAAACTTTGTATTCATAGCTCATTTAGTAGTAACTATATTGTCATTTGATATGACATTAAGTGGCCGAGAAGAAGAACGTGTCAAATACAGAGGAAATGACCAAGTGGATAGAAATTAAAGGAATTGCAAGAAAGAAAGAAAAAGACAACTTAGAACTAGGAAAAGAGAATAAATGAGAGAAACAAGACTGTGAGCGAACAGGAGAGGAAAAGGGAGTGCAAAGAGGACAAATTAGCCAACGGACATCTGTTCTGAACTGTCCAATTTTACATTTAACCCTGTCATAACTACAAGTCCTCCCTCTAAACTCACGTCTCCCGCTCACCTTTGAGGACAGGGGTCTGAGTAACGTACAGTTTTAATGAGGCTACTCTAGTAGGAACACAGTCAGTAGTGGGTGTAGAACTTCTTGGTTTGTGCCATTAAAGTTTTTATTAGTCTATACATACATAATATTTGTCATGTGTAAGTAGAAGAAAAGATTTTTTGATACCAGAAGCTTCTACTTGCTGTACTGTAGAAGCCTGCATAGTATTTATGATAAAAATTTGATCAGGCTACAGCTGCATGCACGTCAACATTGTGCAAAGTGCAAAAGGTGCTGACATATTTCTGAAATGTCTGAAAGTTAAAAGCCTCAAAAATCATGCCCCCATCATGCTTGTTTGCTTGTTTTGTTTTTGTGTGTTTGTTTTTAATATTTCTGTTAATTCACAACTCAAAATCAATGTCATGATTTTCACAGAATTTTTATCTATTATCACTTCAGTCAATTTCAGCTTATTTCCTTCTTTATTTGGAGGGTATAAATAATTCTTAGGACGACTGTACATTCAGTTCCATAAAACATGAAGGATCATGGAAGTTTGATGGACAGTAGAGGAGCCATCGCAGCAACTCAAGACAATACAAGCGAGCGAGCTGATCCAGTACAAGAGTGTGTAGATGTGTGCCCGTGTAGCCATCTTACCCAGCACCTCCTTTGATGGCGGTAAAGCGAGGCTGAGGCCAGGGTTGTACATCCCCGAGTCACTTTGTGAATGAGTCAATGCTCCTCCATCCTGCAGGGAACGCACAAGCTCCCTGAGACGTGTCACTTCCTCTCGAAGAGCCTCCATATCCTGCTGGCGCTGTTGCTTGGCAACAGAGGTGGGGTTCATTTTAAAGTGGAGAACTTGGGTCTTGACTGGATCGTAGTCTCCCTAACACACACACACAGATATGGAGCCACATATAACACAGTTCAATCAATTGGATGGACTCTTCTTGTCCACAATGTAGAAACTGGCAGATTAAAGATGTAAAGATATAAATTGGGTATACAATTTCTTTTTTTCTTTGTGCATAATGCATTAGTGCTTCACTGTAATAATAAATGTAATAAGCTTCAGCTGACCAAAAATTTCATTAGATATTTAGATTTCATTTGATAAGGACACAAAGGAGGGTGCAGGCAATAATGTCCCGCAACACGGACGCCCTGTGGTTGAGCAAAGTGACAGTTTTCCTGCTTAAGTGCTCTGTTTTTTAATAGAAAGCTTAATCTTATCAATTTCATGTCAAAGTTCACTTCTTCTTTTTATCCCTAGAAGCCTTGCTGTAAACATTTACCATAAACGAGGAAAATCTCAGGGTTGGAAGGCAAAGCAAAGTTGAGAATGATGGTTGTTTGAAAGAGCTTTTTTGTTTTTTCCCCTCCCCCTTTTTCTGACTTTTTAAAGTCTGACCAAATTAGAAGAGTCTATCTTAAATTAATGGCATAGCGCACACACTGCACAGCTCTTGATTACCCACCAAATTGGATCCTATATACCCCCAAGCAATGGTTGCAATTAAACTACAGGTGGTGAGGGGAAAAAAACAGATGACAAGAAAAAGAATATGAGGAAAGGAGATGATAAAGGACACAGAAGAGAACATCTAAAAACCACAGGTTTGGGGTAGAAAAGGCAGCTTCTCACACACTTATAAATAACACACTATATAATTTAAAAGGAGGAGATAGACTGAGGTTTCCAAAGAAAAACAGAGAACATGTTTATTTATATCAAACTATTTTCAACTGGACTGCAGACGTCACATCCAAATAAAACTTGGCTATGCATGTGCAGACTTTTAAGACATAAAACCGAACCAAACTGTGAAGTTTTAAAAAGAATTGCTCAGAAAAGGAGCATAAATAAAACATTTCTTTGCATGTTGGACTGAGGTTAAGAATAAGCAATTTTTTTCTTGATTTTATATGCAGTACAGGCTGAAAGTTTAGACACACTCCCATTAAAGAAAAGGCTAAATTCTAAGGCTGAAACAATTAACCGAATTATTCGATTAGAAAAATTAATCGATTAATATTTAAGTAATTGATGCTCCATTTAATTAAAAAAAATCCTGCTTTATGCATTGCTTCCGGTCTGTATAAACTATTTCCGCGCGCCACTCAATCAGAAGCACGGTTCTATGATGGTGAGAAGTAATGGAGTCAAAAAGAAGGAAATTAGGATGAAACCACAGAAAAAGTTTTGTTACTGTTGAAGTCTAAATACAGTGCAGAAGCTGCAAATGGAGTTGTTGCAATGAAGAACTGCTGTTACAGAACTTGGACTCATTATTACTCCATTGCATCTCAGTCACATCTTTAAAAACATAGAAAGAGCTTATTCGATTCATCGATTAATCAATCAGTTGCAGGGGTAGATTAATCGACAATCAAAATAATCACTAGCTGCAGCTCTACTAAATTCACAATAGCAATTTCAATAACAAGAAACTGGAAAAAGTCATAATAAATGAAAATGCACTTAATTATAATTTAGTCAAATAAAACATTGATTTTCAATTGTAGTTTAAAATAATTATTTGAAAAAACAAACAAAACTGCTCCAGACAAATTACAGCACCTTGCTCATGAATAGTGAATCAAAATACCTGTCAGCAGGTGCACAAGTCTGATTGGACGTTACAGAAAACACTGCGATTGGTCCAATCTTTTACTGATGTAGAAATCCGTCTCCAACGGAAGAAACCCAGACTGACTTGCCATGGATCTTATACATGGTAAGGGCCAGGCTAGTGAATTACCATGACAAACGTTGTTGTGAATTTACAAATAAAAGTGAATGGATTTGACTGAGTTTCAAAACATATATTTTTAGGTCAACACATTGAGCAAAGAAATCCAGATAGTATTTACAGCGTAGCTGGGTGGAGAGTCGAGTGCCTCTCTCTCATTCAAGGACACCACCACTACCTTTGCTAAGATACAGGCTGCACTGGAAAAAGCACAGAGGCCAGCAAGTGATGAAACACAGGAAGAAATTAAGAACAAGAAGAGAGACGGTACTCTATCAGGGAAGTGGGTGGATTGAAGCCTTGTACTCATTGAAGAAGATGAGTCACAGATGGGGCAAGGGACTCACTAATGGTGAGTAAGTGTGCAAGTGTGTTTGACCTTGGAGTACAAATCATTTTTGTAGCTCATCTACTGATAAAGTGAAGTCGAATGGAGAAGTAAAAGAGACGCAGGAGAGAGACACCTGTTACACCCAGTTACATCATCAAAAACAGGTCTGTGTTTGCAGTTTTACCTTGATGATCTCCATCTTTCCTGAGGAAGTCAAATTAACTTTATGCATCAGATCCTGCAAATGTACACTTCATATTATAATTAGCGTGCCCAAATACTGTATGAGGTTTGCAGCATGGGTGTTCAAAGTACTCCGTCAATAGTTTTTACTCCTTTTAAATTCATAATGAAGACTACTGGCAGCAAGGTATGCCGATACTTGGAGAAAAAAAAAAACTTTCAGCTAAAGTAGAAAATCAAAGACAACACCAAAAATTATATGGAAAACAAGTAGTACACCATAATACTTTTTCTAACTGAATTTTTTTTTTTGTAACTACAATAGTTAAATTCATGCAAAGCCAGATGTGACAGCCTCCTGGTTGTTTTTAATAATACAATGGCTTCTGCTCACTCTGTGGGAGTCCTTGTTCCTCGGGAAGGCTGTTGGTTGCATAACCTGTTTAGTTTGTTTACTTATTAGATTTTTTTTTACACTTTCTTTTCCAATGATTCATTAACATTCATTAAGTCAAATAACACTCATAACAATCAGGATTTAACTGATGTGTGCAGTTTGTGGTGAATACAAAGCTCCGAGTGACTGAACAGGTTGTGTATCACTGCCTCTGAAGCAACGAGGAAACCCTGGGTGAACCCAGGTGGAGGTTACACTCCACTGGTTTTCCCTGCATGGATGAAATCAGGATGACCAGTGAGATGCAGCACAGATGTGGAGGCTCATAAAAAGTGCCTGGGGAAGTTGCCAAATCCTCAGTAGAATGTAGGCACAAGGTGGAGTTTGAAAGCTTAAGATATGATCGTAGGGCCACAGCAGATACCGTTATGCTCAATCCAAGGCACGAATATTAATGAAAATCCTTTGTTCTAACACAAAACACAAAGATGTAGGGGGCCAGGATGTTCTGAAGAGTAATGGAAGTAAGCTTGAGGTCAGAATCAGCTGTTGAGATTTTGAAAAAAAGGAGCACGAAGCTGCGATGCCATCTTCTGATTTGCTTTTGTAACCTGCAGACTGACAACATGTTCCTGCCGTTAAATCCCACAACAAGCAGGTTTTTACTGGTGTCTTCACATTTAGGTCAGCAGTTTGTTTATGAACACATAAAGTGACCTCTAAATCCAAAGTAGTACGATGAGTCTGGACTGTCTGTAGGCTCAATGCCTCTAGAACATATTGTCTGTGTAGCGGTAGCCTCAGTCTTTGGCAGGCTCGGGCATGGGGACGTGAGCCCAGGGGAATTTATAGATAAGCAAGTGGAGATAAAATGCCTGGAAGGTATAAAGCAGAGGTCTGCAGATCAGGGACTTGAATGGAAGACTGAGCCCAAGGGCCCTCATACACAGAGATGAGAATCGGCTGCTGAGATCATTGAGAATGTCGGTGAATGTCAGTCTTGCGCCTTTTCAGCGTGCAAAGCACCATCGGCTCTGCCGAGCCCCATCTACATTTGTTTCAGGAGAATGTGGTCTGTCAGAGATAGCGTTTACTCTGATTAGCTGTTCCGTGTCAAGCGCCATAGATGGTACTTTTTTACAATGTGAACTTCAAATATATTTTTGATAAGTCTTAACACAATAAAACAAAACAAACTGACCTAGAACTAAGTTAGGTACTGAATTTTCTAATCTTGTGAAAGGTATAACTGCTGGTTTCTCACTTTCATTTGGAGTTTAAGTTCTCTTTCCTCTTTCCTCATGTAAGTCACATTAGTGATAAAAGAAGATTCCCAAAAGAATCACTGCAAATATGCAATATGCCAGACATTTGCTCAGAAAGATTCAAGAGTCACCTTTTCTTCAAGGGTCATGTTTTGTTTTTCAGGGGGTAACTTAGTAACATCAGCAAGACACAAAGCAGAAAAAGAAAATCACAATTCCAAGTACAATCACAGTAGATGCATCCTCATTACTTGGATACTTAGTTGTATACACAGACATGTCAGCACAACATTATCTGGCAGTTCTATCAGAAACTGTATCTGGTTATTGGGGTCCTAGAAAGCAGGACTGCCTGTGATTAAAGCAAAGACTGTTAAAAATATAGACGTAGTATCTGGTCACGTCTGAATAAGGGAAAGTGAAACCAGTTCAGCGTGTCTCACCGTCGCCATCTTGCCATGTCACGTGTGTCGTCACTCCTGGAAAATGCTAAAATGGGCAAAGCGCAGCCTTGGGGCAAATGTTTGACAGCTGATGTACTCTGGGCTAAACGCTAAATGAGCTAACTCAAAACTAACAGGAGTTAACAAAGATTAGCCCCCTAAGTAGCTGGGTAAAGGTAAGACACGCTTAGACTTGCTATTAGCTGACTAAAAACCACCGTTGTGCTACTCTGCTACAGACTGAGACCTTACCGAGAGCAAACAAGGAGCTAGCTAGGAGCCACCAGTCAGCAGGCCGGCCGCCGGTCTGTTGCATGTCAATCAAAATGACACACGCTTAATTATGTGTAATTTCAAGATTAAATACTATCAACGGATGAGTTATAAAAAAAAATACATTTGAGCTATCTCAACCAAAGCATAATAAATTGTTCATAATAAATTCTCAAAAATGGAGTTGTGTGTTTGAAATGTGAAATAGTGATGCACAATATGAAAAATGTCAACCAATACGATAACTAATAATTTTCTGCTTGCTATGGCTGTTATGATACTGATATTAAAGCTGAAAATGATGTAATATTAATTTCTTGTGCAAAATCAGAAAATACTTGCGCTGCATCTGCTGCAGATTCAGTAGTTGCCGGAGAAGTCAAAATGTTGCACTTGTGTTCCCATGCCCCACGGATAAAAAAAAAAGATACAAAGAAACAAACAAAACAAAAACAGCATTCCCCAGATTCGCCACCAAACAGCGCTTGTTATATATTGATTGATTATACTGCAAACTTTTTTATTTACAATTTGATATTTCTGTATTTCCTCAGTTCAGGCAGCCTTTTAAGATCTGACCACAGTTGCCAGGGACAACAGGTGAAAACTAGCCTTTTGGCTAAATCTGGCATATTTAGAAGTTTTTATCAGGTTTTTTTTATGTTCTTTCACTATCAATAGAAAAAGAATAAATATTGGCAGATATCACATTGATATTGAGTCGATATCAATATTGTTTTAAAGACAGTATCGGCTGATAGAGATATCAGGCCAATTACATTGTGCATCACTGTAAAAGTATCAAAGACCAGCAAATGTTCATCCAGAATAAAATCAGCTGTTTATAAAGTGTCTGGATGAAGTTTTCTTGTAGGGCTGCAACCACTGCTTTCATGTGTAAATAACTCATGTTGAATTTAACTGATGGGTTTATGAAACTTGAACCATCATTCAGCTATATGAATGCACAGCCTATCACTTTAGTTTCTGTCACCTTGAGTAACATGGAAGAGCTGGTTCATAAAACAGCCAGAAGTTGGTCGAGCCCAAAATCCTGTAACACAGCAACAGCACAATCAGGCTGTTATTAATGGCCTGAGTGTTCTGCGCTGTTCACAAAATCATTTTATTAGTTCTCATGAGTTCTTACTCAATGGAAAAAAGTTCTGACTAAATGATCATTCACATAATCATTAGGACTCTGTTTTTTAAAAAAAATATTTCCCAATTCTGAATCGATCATATTATTATTTTCTAAAGATCACTTCATATGTCCAAAGATAGATTTTTCTTTTCTTTTTTAAAAATGACCATTTAATTTTAATTGGGTGAATTTTTAATGTCACATTTTTTGATAACGCAACAGGTTAGCGTCCAGCTGTACATATCTCTGGCATCCTCTGTTTCTACCTGGATCTGCGAGGGTATTATGCCCCACAGCATGTTTGTGAAAGTAACTGTGTCAACATTAAGGGAGAAGGTTTGATCTTTAAAGCCGCCATTAACTGCCATTACTTCATTAAATTGTTGTTGAATGTTAATATAATACCAGCATTAATGTACTGGGTAATTACACTTATGTAATCCAGGTGACGGCTAAAAAGATGTTTTCAATACCAGTAAACCAAATCGAAATCGGATCACATCAGACTGAAAAGAACCGATTCTAAACCATGGGAATCGGAATCGAATTGATTCTTGAAATTTGAATCGATACCCAACCCCGACAATTATAGAGACTTTTTTACTAAGACTCAGAAATTGCTGTGTTATGGTGTTTCTTTAAAAACAATTACATAAAATGAAACACAGAAAGAAAGAAAAAATATTTTTAAAAAAAAACAGAAGTGAAAGTCAGAAAGATGCAGAATTAAATGAAAATATAATAATAAAGAAAGATAGAAAATTCAGTGTATATAATATTTAGAAAGACATGACGATCAAAAGGCGCTTTCGGACTGTAGAAACCTTTTTGGAGTTCCTAAAACCTTTTCGGGAACCAGGCCGTTTTTTTGCGCATTTGGACATATAGGAACCAAGGACCTCGGACCTCAGTTCCTACAACCTTTTTAGCTCCTACTCCGAGGCAGGGTCTTTTCGCGGTTCCATAGGAACTGAAATATGTAGATGTTTGGTGATTGGTAGAACTGGCAAGCCGTGCCCCTTGCGTGATCTTCGCTTCTTCCAGCCCCGCAATATTAAAAAAGTCTCACAGCTGTTTACCTGTTTACCGCGATCGTAATAACAACAAGAACTATTACAATAGGAGTGTACCAATTCATTATTAAATCGATCACAATGGTGCACGTCCTGAATCGACAACTATTTTGAAATGTCCAAAAGCAATTATTTTCATATTAATTTAATGACCCAAATACAGCCGCAAAGTGTGACAGAATCTGCGGCTACCGCCCGGACACTTTAGTGAACGGTCCGCCCACTAAAGTGTCCGGGCGCACTCTAACAAAAGGTAAACAAGGGAAAGGGAGGGAAAGCTGGTGAGTTAGCTTTTATAATAGCTTTGAATAGAAGAGATGGAAAACCCAAATACAGTTGTAAATTGTGTCAGTAAAATCTGCGCCACTTTAGTGAACGAACCCCAGTCCCTCCATTAAAGTGTCTGGGTGTACTTCAAGAAACGTAAACAAGAGTTAGTAGGGCAGCTTTCCAACGGGGGGCTGTTCCGTTACATGATTCATATGACCGTGATGAGGGAAAGCTGGTAAGTTTGCTTTTATAATAGCTTTGTATAAAAGAGATGAGAAACATGTTTTGTATTAGATCTGCTGGGGCATAAATTTGTCACTGTCGCAAGATTGTGTCACACATGGTCCCTAACATGGTCCTCCCTCATGTGCGAACGCACACTGAAGGCGAAGGGTAGTTCTTATAACTAAACTCGGGACGCGTAGTATAGGAACTGCATTCTTAGAACCTCTCTGTCCGAATGCGCCTAATGGCCGACTCTGTCGCCCCGAGTTCAGGAGTTTGATGGCCGCCCGTTTTTGCAGGCTACATGTCATATTTTGATTATAACATTTAGAATCAACAATCACATTGTGATTAAGTTCAGCAGAGATGGATACAGTGACAAAAGATTTAACAATAACTCTGTGACAGATCATTTTTTAGGGGTGGCAAAAATCCAAAAAGCTTTGCAGCTTCATCCTGACCTGATCCGTCTGTGCCGGGGTTGTGTAAATACATGCAGCTCTCTCACTCTCAGGCCTGTCAAGCCTGTTTGACCATCATTAGCAAGTCTCATTAATAATGTCTACAGATGGGTCTGTGCACTCCTTCATTTCCTTGAGCTTATTATCTGTCTTTTGCACTCAGTATGTACACGGATCAATGCTTAAACTGCAATGTGACGAAAAAAAAAAGAAAATACGTTTGGACTTGTTGAAGTTATATATGTAGCTTTTCTCTTTTTTTATGGTAAAGTGAGAAAAAAAGAAGAATTTTGTTACCTTTCTCTCTTAGTTGACATGAGCTTTGTTGGGAAATTTGCCAGCTACCCTACACACCTTTTATCCTGTTAGCCAAATCCAATATTTCTTGCTGTGACTTACTTTCCATGAGGTTTGACAGTCCAAACTCCATCATGGTAAAAAATTGCCCAATCATCTACAAAATTCTGCAGGTGGTTACTTGAGAAGTTCAGCCATAACTGGTATTTGTCATTTTCAAGCCACAACAACCCTCCATCATCCGCCACTTACTGTCCCAGCAGACAGCACACATGAAAAACTGGCAGCTAAGATTACAGCCACACGCTCGCGCTCACACACTTACACACTCACAGCCCAGAGGATCCAGAAAAGCTGGATTTTATTCATGCAAAAGGCCAAAGCAACTCCACTTTCTACAGCTAAATTTATATATGAAACAGTAAGATGGTGATTCATCATACAGTTCTATGGGATTACAGTGTCAAGGCGTTTTAGGCCCTTTACCCAAAAGGGAAGTAATTTTTTACTATATAAATAAGTTCAAATATTTTAATAGGTAAAACATGCAGGCTTGGATATATAACATTAACAGTGGAACATAAAAAATATGAAAATTAAGATTAATGAGCTCTCTGATCTAATAATTTATTCCTTTTATCAGAGATTGATTTAAAATAATAATTGTCTGTTTACTCCACAGCTGGGCTTGCCCGTATCAGCATATACACAACAGATAGAAAACAATGTTGATGCAACATCTTGCAACAGAAACAATCATCCATCTAGATACACCCATAGGAGCAAGTACACAAAGTACAGCAGCGTCAGGCTGGGACAGATACACAAACTATAAACCAATACTAAATTATTAATATTGAAAAGTTATGTTACTTCTTCTAATACAAGAAAAATTACAGCAATTTATGAGCCTAAAAAAAAGAATCACTAAATGCTGCACCATCAGCACAATCCTGAAAGTGGAAACTAAACTGGAACCTTCAAGCAGTGCAGTTTATCGACTAAAGTAGCGAGGTTAATTCTAATCCCTGCGTGGCTTCTTAGCCATACAATATGAGTTTGATTCCTCTCATAGAGACTAACATCATCCACGAATATGTGTATGCTGCAGTATTGTTAGAAAAAGAGCTTTATTATTTGTATAAATACCCTAAAATAAAACTTATTTTCCTGTTGTTGCTACATACACAATAGCTAGCTTAATTTCTCTTTTTTTTTTCGTTTTCTTTTAAAATTTTTCTTAATTTCTCAAGGTGATTATGTAAATGCTAAACTGGCAATGCCTACCACAGAAGTTCCCAAGTCCGGTCCTCGAGCTACTATCCTGCAATTTTTAGAACATACCCTCCCCAACACACCTGAATCAAATGGCTAATTCCCTCATGCATATGTCAATCAGCTCTGCAGAGGCCTGCTAACGAGCCATTCATTTGGTCCAGGTGTGTTGGAGAAGGGATGCAACCACAATGTGCAGGATAGTACTGTAGCCCTTGACGACTGGACTTGGGCACCCCTGGCCTGCAGGTTATAAACATGTCAGTTAAATTGGGGTTTGCATAATTAGTTAACTAGAACATTTCAATTGTTCAAGTACCTATTAACAAGTTTAAAGTTGAGCTACACTGCCTGGCCAAAAAAAAAGTCACCACCTAGATTTAACTGAGAAAATAGGTAAAAGCCTCCTATTGGATATTCCTGCAAGGGCAATTGTCTTTCAGCTGGCAACAAATTTAACCCCAACTGGTGCAATGAGTTACTTCTCATTTCCTAAACAAAAATATGGAAAGACACATCCTGCAGTCGTGGAAAAGATGTTAGTCCGTCTGAGAACGGTCAGATTATTGTTATGCATTAAGAAGAGAAAACATCTAAGGAGATGCAGAAACTACTAAAACTGGGTTCAGAACTGTCCAACACTTTATTAAAAACTGGAAGGATAGTGGGGACCCATCGTCTTCCTGGAAGAAATGTGGCCAGAAAGGCAGATGAAGTAATGCAACCATCATGCCATCGTGCCTACTGTACCAGCCTGTGGGGGCAGTGTAAAGGCCCATTTTCGCTCCCTTACGTACGGTAAATGGCAATGTCCGTTTATGCGTCGCCCTGCATGGCTGCCTTCATACTTCCATGCATCTTCTGCGTACCCATGGATCATAAATCAGTTTTTCCACTCAGCGGCAGTACTGCCTGTTCCTGTGCCCGGCGGTGTAATGTCATAGTTATGAGTGTATTTTCAGACACACTCGCACAGCCTCTCCTCAAAAGCTCCAGCCATGTCTACAGATTCTCTTTTGTTTTGCACCTTCTTTCTCAGGTGCTTTCAACGGGCTAATGATCCTGGCGGTTTTTGTGTTGTTTTTGTTCCGGTTCCTGTTGTTCCTCTCTGGTTCGTTCCTTTCCCAGGCTCATATCTGCTACACAGCTCAACACTGACCCCGCAGTTTCCGGTGGTATTGTTACGTCTTCTGCGTCGAGTGACAGACAAACCCCTCGAAAACGCATCAAATTGCATACAGATGACGGACGAAACTGTCTGTCCATCTGCTTATCAGTCTTCTGCGTCAAGCATGAACGGGCCTTTATATCTGGGGTTGCTGCAGTTGGTCAGGTCCAGGTTCAGCAACAGTATGTGCTCAAAGAATGAGGTCAGCTGATACCTGAATATACTGAATGACCAGGTTATTCCATCAATGGATTTCTTCCCTGATGTTATGGGCATATTCCAAAATGACAATGCCAGGATTCATCGGGCTCAAATTGTGAAAGACTGGTTCAGGGAGCATGAGACACCATTTTCACACATGGATTGGCCACCACAGAGTCCAGATTGTAACCCCATTGAGAATCTTTGGGATGTGCTGGAGAAGGCTGTGTGCAGCGGTCAGACTCTACCATCATCAATGCAAGATCTTGGTGAAAAATTAATGCAACACTGGATGGAAATAAATCTTGTGACATTGCAGAAGCTTACTGAAACAATGCCACAGTGAATGCGTGCTTTAATCAAAGCTAAAAGCGGTTCAATGAAATATTAGAGTGTACAGTATGACCTTTCTTTTGCGTGAAAACCATTTTTTGGGGGGGGGGGGGGGGGGGGGTGTGGTCAGGCAGTGTATTAGTAGGTTTAGAAATCTGAAATTTTCTGAAATGGTCAGTGTCAGCTATGGTGTCATTGAGAAAAATCAGCTTCATTGCTCTCAGAGTTGGGGCAGATTTAGACACTGTTAGAAGCAAACTGACTTGCTCTGATTTTAGCTTTCATCTGAGTGCTTGCTGCAACTTTGGTAGAAGAAGTGTTGGAAACTTAAAGTAAGTCTTAAGTTTTGTAATTCGGCTGTCGGAGAAACTAGAGGCAGCGCAGGTGTTACACAGGGGTGTCTGGAGGAGAGAGCGAGGACATAAAGAAATTTGGAAAGTCTGAGAAAGACATTTTGGATTGCCATTCGGTGTGCATTTCCTTGACGGGAAAAAATCTTAAGATTTCTGCAACACCTCCTGTTTTTTGCAGCTCCTGTTTATTAATTCATTCAGCAACTGGGATAAAACTTTCCAAATTTTCACATGCACCGTCCCAAAGAGCTGAGGAATAAAGCAGCACCCAGTGATGAGTAGGCTAGTTGATATTCACATCCCGTCATTTTGGGGAAGGATACTTTCCATATACTTTATATGTACAGCATATTATATACAGTACACATATTTATCATATAGATTATAAATTTATATAAAGTTTATTCATATACATTTCCATTCAGGTGGAGAGCAGGAAGAAGTGATAGCTGCCTGTTAGGTAAATCCAAAAGGCTTCCCCTAAAAATGTTATCTGGCTTCATGTTCCTTCATTTACCCTGTCCGTACATCAGAAGACTTTGAAAAGATTTGGAAAAGACTCTTGGAAGACTATCAGCTCACACTTGCCCGCACTTAAAGTCAGTTTTTAGTCTCAGACTGAGATTTAACAAAGAATCTTGCAGGGTCGCCGTTTAAAAGACTGCAATTTATTGACAGCATTTTATTCCCCACCATGCAATTTTTTCCCATCATGCTCTCTAACCCTAAAACATTCAGTGTTAAACATCTCTGTGCAGCATACAGTGCCTACCTATGTTTATTTACTATTTACCATCAGTAATCTGATTGCTGTGGTCTATTCTGCAGTGAAACGATAGCACGGGGTTCGCTTGGAAGCCTCCATGAGTCACATGACCGCTTTTGCAGCGAAGTCAACGTATGTCGAACCTCTGTATTCCAACAGCTCTGGTCAATCTATTTTACAACTCTGAGTATTGGCGGTTCTGGAGGTCGGCACCTGTTTCCACATCTGTCAGAGCTCATCTAGAAATAGGTTGTTGATTGTATTGCATCACTGTGACAAACACGTTTGATATTATCGCAAGCCCAAGACTAGGAAAAAGCCAATATAAAACAGCAAACATTACCACCTTAAACTTTACAACTGAGACCATGGGGGTCAGGGCTCCAGACTAACTTTTTTTTTACTTGGAGCACAGTGGCCCCTAACTTAAATTTTTAGGAGCACAAGAAGAAAATTTAGGGGCATGCACCGAAATCAACTTGCAAAGCAAAAGTTCACATTTCCTCTCATTTTCACTGAATTACTGATAAATACTTGAACAATAAAAAGCAGAAACTACAATGTTCACAGGTCACAACAAATTTAGGTTTCAGACTGGCTCTGTGTTTACTCCAAGTGCCATGTTTTAGTTGTGTGGTGCCAGGTCTCTGTATGTTGTGGGTGGTGGTGCAATGGATCAATGACTTTATAGTTTGAAGCGGTTTACGGTTTTTGAGTCATGGATCGGATCAGTAAAAAGGAGAGAAAAAGTCCAAGACAAATATACCTCTATTTATTTGTTTCAGTTAGGGCTGGGACGATTCGTCGACGCAAAAATTACATCGACGCAAAATATACATACTGATTCGACTTCAGACTAAAACAAAGATGGCGGCGCGATCTTCGCGAGTGGCTCTTCCAAGTTTCCAAAGTGTAAGGGGGGGGGGCGGGGCCCCCCCCCGCTTTCCCCCCCCCCCCCGCCCCCCCCCCCGCCTTTTTTTTTTTTTTCCCGGGGGTTGCCCCTTTTTGTTTTTTTTTCGCCCCCCCCTCCTCCCCCCCCCCTTTTTCTCCCCTCTTTCTGGATTTCCCCTTTTTTTTTTTTTCCCCTCCAATTTCCCCCTTTTTCCCCCCCCCCACCATTTTTTCCCCCCCCCCCCTCTTACTCCCCCCCCCCCCCCCAACCCCAAAACCGACCCCCCCCCCCCCCTTACTTTTTTAACCTCCCCTTCCCATTCCCTTTCTACCTTGGCAGTGAAGGCCTACACTCGTTTATCGAAGGTATAGGGATATAAGGGATGACGAATCCGAAGCCTCATGACACATGAGACAACTTCCGTGAGATGGACGCCATGTCTTCAGACACGTCAGGCTTGTTTGAGACGGTCAGCATGAAGCACGAGCTCCATCTGCTGGCCGTGGGTGTGAACTGCAGCTAATGCCAGGAGCTGTCTCGTCTCTGACTGAATATAATTAAAGTCACGTTCTCAGCCTCATATTAGTGTTTCATCTGTTGGTAATAGTATTGTGTAGTCACTTCTGGGATAAATAAAGTATTTTTCATTTCATTTCCAAGTGATTGGTACCCGTATTTAGCATTAACGGAATGAAGATGAAGATGCACTTTTTCAGGAAGCTAGAACCGTGGTAAATATAGATGTTCAACTCTGAATGTTTACTTATCTTCATTATCTTTTGTTGGAAAATAATATCTGTCTTAGCTTAAATCCTCCAAGTTACATGACCATATTATTTCAATAATTACTTTTTTATTATTATTTTCATGTAAATGAAAGAATTAAAAGCCTGTTTTTCAGTCAGCTGTGTTTTCAACATAAATTTTACATTCTGTTGGTTCATGAAAAACTCCATGACAGGCTGCTGGCTCCCACTGCCTTTTTATTCATGCTCTTTTTTACATTTTAGATATCTATATCAGCATATATAAATTGCTGTCTGTCAATTTATGAGGAGATAATCGATAATCGAATCGAACTAAAAAAGTGAATCGTTAGATTAATCGATGCATCGAAAAAATAATCGATAGATTAATCGTTTAAAAAATAATTGTTTAATCTTTTTTTTTTTTCCCTTTTTTTTATTATATTTCTCCCTATTTCCACTCCAAACATATAAATATATTTATTTTTAAAAAAATTAATATTATAAGAGGACAAGGACAAGAAGAAAAATTTAAAATTCTCATATATTGTCTCCCCTTCTCGCGTGAAAAAAATATTTATAAAGAGCTGGATTAAAGTCCTGTGGTCCATGATGGAAAAAAACCCACTCAGACCCCCTGATGATTGACTTCTAATCTGGTGCCACTGATAATTCAGCCATCGCAAATCTGCAGGCTATTATTTTGAAATTCACCGGATGCTTTTCACTGCTCCCGTGTCTGGTTTCCTGTCTGGTCATGGCTACACGGCTACACTGCTTAGAGCATGACGCGTTGGAAGCATGCGCTGTCATAAATAGACCCGACACCGTGACGATACGCTGATGACTTCTGGTGCGCCCGGTGTGGAGTTAAACCATCGACTGAAACGGCCTCATAGCGAGGCAGCACTACACACGGAACGCGGCGCACACGGACCTGGTGTGAAAGTCTGTCAACAAAAAAACGGCACATTTTATCGGTCGCACATGCGCGAGTGTATGAAAAAATTACTCGCTCCGGCTCACATTTTAGGCGCAAAATGCGACCATCTGGTCGCAGTCTGGAGCCCTGATGGGGGTGCACCGTGACTTCAGTAAAACTCCTCAGATTTACTAAAGACTTTTAGTCTTGACTCTGGGACAGTGAAAATCGTTTGGTGTGAGCCCAGCATGACTTAAGTGTGTTGTCTGAACCTGAAATTTTTTTAAGAAAAGGTAATGCAGTTGATCTAAAGAAAATATAGTCCTGTGAAACTAGAAATGTTTTCATGTAAAGATACCAGTCATACATCTTATTGTTTTAACCTCGATCAACAAATGCATCTTTAATGCTCAGACGGACCAGAAAGTGATGTCCTGGTGTCCTGGTTGTGTCCTGCAATGCAACAACAAACTGTGTGTTCTTGTTGTTAAATCAGCAGCTCCTGATTATTAACAGCTTAGCTTGTTTGCAACTTATTAGCACTGCTCCTGGTTGACTGCTCAGTCATTACTGAAATTAACCGACTGTGCATGGTTTCTAGCCCAGCACACTTACAATCTCACTTGCAGAATTGGACGCTCAGTCCTGTTTATGATTTGCAAGCAAATACTAATTGGCTGTGTTTATCAAAACCAGGAGCATAAATCACAAATTACAGGTACAGTTTATGGTAAAAAAATAAAATAAAAAAATGGGACCATAACTCCATAAACATCTTTCATCATTCAGGAAAAAAAAGTTAAAGCTTTTTGTGCACATGAAAGATCAGGAAAGACAGCACAACATCGTGTTTGTCTTGTCCGTGGTCCAGACTTGTCTGTCTGTATTCATCATCACCTTAACATGCTTCCGCTTGTCTGGCCACTTGTTTAAGCTTTGGTAAAGCATAAACAAAGAACAAGCATCCACCTGCAATCCATAATTTATCTTTTGGAAAGCAGATAGCTAAACAGTTTTAGCTGCATCCACCTTTACTTTTTATTAAAAAATTTTATTTATTCTCTTTTTAGAGTTCAAAGCTTTTTGTAGGAGATTCTAACAATAAAACCATGACCCTGTAAATGAGCCGAGTATCAGTCTCAAACTGTAAAACCAAATAAAACCTCTTTATATACCATTCTCAACTCCACAGCGTGGTTTGAATTAAAATCTGGTGCACATGATGTCAGTGTGCTTACGTCTTTGTCCTCATCAATAATGAATGCTAGAAATAAACTGAGAATCTTGTGGTTCTGAAAATAAAAAGATGAAAGCTGTGCACTTCTAAAATTTTAGCTTCCTCTCCTCTCAAGAAGAGAGCTCATTAGCAAGGATGCCCAGCAACAGCAGACAAGCATCACAAAATAAAGAAGAAGCTGCTTAGAGCAGAACAAGAACTATGGAACTTATCCAAATGGATTGTGTTTCCATCAGTCAGTTGTAAGAGCACAAAAACTGTCAAAAAAAGACCTGAGAAGACATCCAGGTAGGTCTAATTGATTACCCACAGATATGAAACTGTCTTCAGAACATCATCAAATTTTAGGTTCATTCAACTTAAATACCTGATGTGTTTGGGAAGGCAGAAGGTGTGTGCAACAAGTAGGTCAGCTGGGGACAACAAGCTGGCTGTAACTGAAGGGACACATTTTAATGCCATTGCACCCCAGCTATTTTCTGCTCCTGGTATGTTCTGCCTTCTGGCACCAAGTGATTGTGGGACTTCAGGCATGAATCGTGAGATTTGGTGCACTATGATATATAGAGATGCACCAGTCCAGTTTTTTCCCCAATCCAATCCGATACAGATACCTGTGCTGAGCATATCGACCAATACCCGACACTGATCCGATTCTACTGTTGAATAAATTAACTGTATACCTTGCAATGTAAGTGAAAGCATCATGCTTGACATCAACATTTAGCCTTGTTTAAAAAAAAAAAAGGTAACAAATCAACACAGATATAAATGCACTTAAAGGGACTAGAGGAATAAACAAGCATGTCCAGTTTTTTAAAACTAATGGGTGATGAAGCATTAAAAAACAAAAAGAACGTTTCCACCCACATCTCTCTCTGTTGCCTTGAACAGGCTGTGTGCTGCATAATGCGCTGCAATTCGGCTACCGAATTTCCCGAGTAGTCATGCAGATGTGACGTCAAATGATGCTGCATCCGCAACCCTGACAGTTTTGATACAGGAAGGACACGATTGCAGTAAATTCAAACACTGCAAGGGATATTTCTGGATTCTTCTGCCGCCAGCAAACAATACAAATCAACTGAAAGACAATAAAAAGTGTCACTACGAAGAAAAAGACTTTATCAGCGTAGTAAACAACGTTGTAGCTTCAGTTTGTGCACACTGCCATGATGGCCTGGCTCGTGGCTGCAGTTACCTGCAGCGCCAGTCGCAAGTTTCATTTCTTAATCCTGCCTCAAGTCCCTTTGTTATTTGGTGATAGATAATATTAAAGTTATACCGTGTAACTTACCGTGTAACATGCATCAAGTGACCGCAGAAATCAGCTATAGTTACTTATATTAATAATGATGTTAGAATATATATATCATAATATTTGGCTAACACTGGGTTCAAAAGTTACATTTTAAAGTCTAAATGTATTATGATATTACAAAAAAAGAAAAAAAAGAAAAAAAGAAAGAAATAACTGGATCAGAATGCTGGATCATCCTCATTCATCTGATATCCGATCCAATTAGTCAATATCGGAGCGGAAATCTGATCCGGGTATCGGATCACTGCATCTCTGATGTTATAGGGCACGTTCACACGAGCCTTTTTGATTTGAACCACGGTCCATTTGCATTTCCCACCTTCGCCATCTTACTGTGTCGCATGTGTGGTCACTCCCAGAAAATACTAAAACAGGCAAAGACAGGACCGCTCCGAGCCATGGGGCAAGTGATTAACAGCCAGTCTAACGCTAGCCGAGCTACTGAAATGAACAGAAAAAAGCAGAGATAGGCAGCTTGAAGGTAAGGCATGCTCAGACTTGCTGTTAACCAGCTAAAAACCACCAGAGCGCAACTCTGCAGCAGGTTCATGCCTTTCTGGGAGCAAGCAAGGAGCTAACTATTAGCCTTAACGGCTAAAATTGGCACCCAGTCTGCCGGCTGTCAATCAAAGGGCAGCTACATCAACATTATAGAAAAATACATGATATGCTTGGAAGAAGTGGCAGCTCAGGCAATGAGACTCTGGCTTGTTTGGCTAAAGTGCAGCATGAAAGTGATCTCGGTCTGGGAGATCACCTCCACCCACCAACTGAGCTGAGTCCCCAATCGGTCAGAGTCTAGCAGACTATCCTGGTGTGAATGCACCCACGTTAAAGATAGCTGTGGGTCAGGCCGGGATCTGAGCAACTGCAAGCTTTCTTAAGCGGGACTGGCCAGGTTCCATGTACTGGATGGTGAGCTAAGGCCTCAAGACTTGAGATTAGTCCAAAAGACAGCAAGTGACTTCCACCAGTGTGGTTAGAGGCACCGCAGCCACTCCACACACACACACACACACACACACACACACACACACACACACATACACACACCCCACACACACACACACACAAACACACACACTGCCTTTGGACTCTCCGTCCATGGGCTGCATATGAACTGTACCGCAACCTAGGATATTCAGATGGATGTTTCCTTTTCTCCTCTTGATTCTTTGATACTTTGGACTCATTCAGAACCCTTCTGAATTACAGAATATTGTGCTCTGTATATACTGTAAATATTTATTGTAACTGCTTCTATGTAAAAGAAAATACACCACGACCGAGCACTGCAATTTTGTGTCTGTGGTTTACCATTTTCCTCTGAGCTGAATCAAGATCTTGTGGCGCGAGTGATTCTGATATCAGCTCTACGCTTGCTTAAATTGCAATTGAAACAATTATAGCAAAAATCTGTATTTGCACACAAATATTATACTACTAAGTAGATTAATTTGATTTGATTAGAGACCGCCACAGTCTTTGAACCAAAAAGAGGAAATTATGATTTGTTCAGGGATAACTGACATTTACAATAAACTATTTACAACAATATTTTGTTTTTTATGCAAAATCAAAAGTTGTTATACAAATACATAGCTATACTTCAAAGTAGTTCATGCACCACCAAGTTGTGCACCAAGTTTTGTAAAGTCTTCCATGTGTAAACTTGGTATCTTACAAGTACTTAGTATTTACACTGATCACCAATTCAGTTGGAATGACCACAATGACCACTTGCGCTCCCGCTTACAGCAAACACTGTACTTTTTAATGGGGATGAAGCGTGTTTGGAGTGAACCAGAAAGAGAGGTTCTTGTTTTATCAGACTGTGCTAGAGGGCACGGTCAGGTACGGGAAGTCAGCATGGGATGGCAATCTCTCAGCACAAGCAAAATTGAAACTGCTTCTTCTTGTACAGTCTGCCAAGAAGGTAAGGACTGGAAAGCTCTGCCTCCAATCCATCCATGAGCAGTCTGTACTCAGACAAGCACAGAGAGTTTTGTCAGACCCATCACACATCCTTTATCCTGGATACCAGTTATTTCCCTCTTGGTAGATGGTATAGATGGGTTTCCGAGCAATGTCACAGATAAGATGCGCGCGCAACCAGGGGGCAAGAAAACACAGGAAAAGCATTATTGTACTATGAGAAGAAGTGCGTTTACATGCAAGACTCGACTTTTAATGGAGATGAGGTCATGATATGACATGAAAGTGTCGGGGAAATATAATGTTTGAGCCCTGGTATTTGTTCGGTTGAAAAGATCAAAACATTAATGCATGTAAACAGTTGAAATGGGGATAACGGAACAGTAGGAGTGACTTAACTTCAGAAAACTCTCTCGGATAACTTATGCAGATTGAGACGACATGATTTATTTAGTCTGTCACCATGGTCACCATGTCTGATTAAACCACTGCGGGGGCAGAAATTATTCCCATGTTGTAGTCGAGAGACTGATACTGCAACAATACCAGCATCACAACACTGTAAGCTGTAAACACTGTAGCTGTGTGTGACAGCCGTCCTCAGCTCAGACAAAATAAAAAGAAGAATAAACTGATTGTGGAGCCGTTTACAAACATTCACGCTGCATGACAATGCATCCCGGAGATTTAATACAAAGTATGGGGGTTGTAAATCTGATGGCGTTTGATTGATATCGTTAGCAGTTAGCTAATCTGTACCGTCTACCAGGATTTCATACACAATAAAGAATAACGTTACACAAGCCGGCCGAAAGCAATGCAGGTGAGTCCCTAACAGTTGGAATCGCCTCCTTTCCAAACATAGTGATGATGTTGTCTTTGCCTGGTTTAATCCCAAACTAGTGAAAGCTGCTCCTGTATGACTGTTGTGGCCCATTTTGGTTTTAACAAAGAGTCCAAGTGAAAGTTTAAGCCGCTTTCTCACTCAAGTTTTTCAGGCAAATTTCAAATGAGGTCCAACAGCATTTTCATATCAAAATTTTGAATCATGTCTTTTATGGACAACTGGGAATGTGCAATATTTCTTTTGGGGCTGTGAGGGTAGATCAGCAGCATCCTGTTTTATTCTCTTTTTTTATGTCTGATGTTCATCTCATTTTTATCCCAGATGGGTATTGTGCAGAATAGTTATGATTTCTGATATTTGGCTGATGGCTGTTTGGAGATTGCAGTGTTTGTTATTGTGTTGTGGGGTGTACCGACGTTGTCAAGGCAGCTTATCTAACAGCACTTGAGTCAAAGTCAAGTCAGGCAGAGGTTTCCTATATCTGTGTAAATGGCCCATGTCAGGAACCCTGTCCATTTCAAAGCAGCTGGGTGAAACTGCTGGCTGGCAAACACTGTTGGTTCACATGTTTACATGAGAGAGAAATTATATTTACATATACAGTTATATTGCAGTATTGGTTGGGCAAATGTGTTTGTTTTAATCAGGTGTCACCTGATTATCTAAACTATCTGTCTGGAAGACAATCCTCCCCAAATCTCCTACAAAGAAATCAAATGACCAGCCAACTATCTTGAATTTTCGATTTAACAAACATTTCTAACCAGTGCTTTGTCAATTCCATCACTGAAGTGGAGCTATACCTTTAAGCTTCACATGTTTCAATGCAAAAAAAAAAAAAAGGGTGTTTGATATGAAATGAAGCATTCAGACAAATTAAGCCACTTTCAGACTTGCATTGCGGAACATGAGAGGTAAAGTCCGTCCGCCCTTTAAACGGACTCATCTTTTCAAACATGCCGCTTCCTTGAGGCCTTTTCACATCCCGGGCGCTTTCAGTCATCAGCAAATGTTGCAGAAAAGTCAGCACAGCCACACTCTCCCTTCAACTCAGTCCAGAATATTTTCTTGTGCGTTCAGCCAAAACGACGTGCCGTAACATTATGGTTCCTGTGACATGGGGTCAAACCGGTACATGTCCGCTACATCTCCGCAACATCTCCGAGGTAAAAGACCGGTACACATGTCTGAATGCAGGCGTTTTACAGGACAGAGTCTGCACTATTACCGCTTTCCAGCGCAAGTCTGAAAGGGGCTCCAGGGTGAAAATTACAGTATATTGTCATCTAAAACAACTATATTGTGATATTTTATTTGGTCCATATCGCCCAGCCCTAACGTGACCACATTGTAGACTACCGCCTTTAGAAGGGCAGCAGCAATTGAAAACTTAATAAAAACTAAGTTAAAAAAAAAATAATGAAGGGCAGTAGTAGCAAGTACTCTGCTATCAGACATCTACTCTTCACATGAACAGAGTATCCACAGATGCAAGACAACGTCTAAAACACTCTTGGTGTGAGTTGATGCACCTTGGAGGTCGGAACAAAACTGCGGCACAACTGCACACAGACCTGTTGTGAATCAGCCATAAAGCTTTGAAGACATCATAAACTTCATAAATAAAAGGAAGATAGTGTTTTGTTTTTGTGTTTTTTACAGATTTGGTTCACCACTGAATCAAACCACCTACAATCCCCAAATCAGCTTTTCTCAATGAGAAAATGCCAAATATAAAATTTTAATATGACATAAGTGATGATTTAGTTATTTATAAAATAAACAGGTAAACTTCACAAATTAATCTTCTTGCACATCGAGTTTAACATCCCTTTTATTATTATTAATTCAATTTGTTATACAATGATTTGACAGCCTCTTCTATCTACAGTGGGACCCCCAGTATGGAAAGGCTGGTGTAGGCTATCATACATACAGTGTGCTGATCCCCGATCCCCCTCCTCATTTATTTTATCATCATTGTTATTGTTATTGAGACAAATGCCAGAAAATATTTTTTTAGTCCATATCACCCAGCGCTAATTATGCGCTCATTAAAAAGCCTAAATCACCTAAGGAATCCTGCTTGCAGGGTTTGAGTCTCTGCACTCATTATCAAACAGCTGATTTTAAGACTATTGTAGACTGTATTGATCAATAATAAATCACTTCACAGCCTAAGCACCTTGATATACTGAATCCCTCAGACCATGACAGCAATCCCATCACACTAACAATCTGAGTGGTTGACAGTCACACTAGTCACTGCAATCAAAATATAAGGACAGGACATAAATGATGGATTACACCACAGTAAAATGATGTGCAGTTAGTCTAATAAAAAAATCCTATAGTCAGTTTCTTCTGTCATTCAACTGTATGTCATTCACGTAAGCCCATTCAGCCATTCATTTCCCACTTCAAACACTTCTCCATTCAGTCACTCATCTCTCCATGCGGTCTGATGTAGGGGTCTCTTGGTGTGCACTGGAGCATGGAGGAGTCATAAAAATTAGCTACTAAGACTTGACCTGAACCATTGACTGTGTAACCTTGAAACCTGTGCAGAAAACGCAGACTCTTACGTGCACTTGGTTGTCCACTGCCTTAAAGGTTGTGGTCATGCTTGAAAAGACATGAATTTCATTCAGTCCAAAGCTAAATGGAGCCAACACGCTTGCCCACACACATTTCATTAAAGTGCCGTGGTAGGCTTAGTTTGGCAGACTGGGAGTCGGGGGAGTTAGAGAACCTGACTGAGATGAAACACACACACACACTGAATACACAAAAAGACCATTTAAAAAGAAGAAGAGAGCTGGTATAATAGAGGGAGTTTAAAACTAACTCACAATAGAAGAAGCTGCATTAAGTCCAGCATGTGTGTTTGTGTCAGAAAAGTTAAAGTTACCACCAAGCAGACAATATCAATGATACGCAGGTTTTATTCTGATCTGAAACTGAGAATTGTAGATTAAAACTCAATTGCATTTTTGTTTACACCAACCCCTTACTAGGGATGGCTCGATATCACTGTTTCACATCTAATATCAATACCGATACAGCAGCCTTGAAGATCGGCCGATACCAATCCAACACCAATCAGACTCTTTTTCCCAATCTAAAAGTTGTTAATACATCAATGTCATTTACTTGATACTGACACCTAAAAGTGACGTTCAACAGCTATTCTGGTCCCCTAAGGAAAGAATGCAGTATGTCACCAGAACTGAAGTAATGCATAATTAGCAGTTTTACTTTTCTCCTCTGTTTGGTTAAAGTAATTCCACATGGCAGACATGACTACAGCTCTGCACATTTTCAATCATGTGACAAAAACAAAGACACATGGCAACTACAGCGACAGTTCTTCTGTGTTGCAGCAAAATACTGTACAAAAGAGGATGTGATAAAGTTTGAGCTTAACAATTACGGATTGGATCCATTTTCTCATAAAAAAAGAAAAAGCAGATACCCGATCCGGCCATTTTGGCCTGGATCAGAGCCGATACCGATCCAGAGGATCAGACCATCCCTACCCCTTGGCCCTTGCCACTTAAAACAGAGCAAAAAGGAGTAGGGCTTAAAGTCATCCCCCTACAAATTGTGACACCCCTTTATCTCACTGGTTGCCATTTACCTGTAAACACGTTAATTCAAATCTGAACGTTAACTGACAATCACGTTTACATGTTAATTGCGGGTTTTAATCGGGGGAGCTGTTTCAATCTCTGGCAGAGCATGTCAGAGAGAACCAAGTGTTGATCGTCTTTATTTCGCTAATTTTCATCCAATCCAGCAGATGGCGGTGCCAGACAAGCTAAAAAAAAACCTACCAGGAAGTGGTGTGCTTCTGTGGTGCCTGTGTAAGTCAGCACAGGAAGTTTTCCATTCTGTCACGGGGGGGGAGAGAATATGGCGACCGCTCATAATTGAAGCAGTTTAGACGGCGGACATTAGAGGAAAGCTTGTGGAAAAACTGATCGGTTACAGACAGTGACACGGTCGATCAAAGACACGATCCAAAGATTGAAATACAGCAGCAAAGTGCGCCAGCTGAAAGTGAAAGTAGGTCAAGCAGCGACGGTGGGTGTTTAGCTAGTGAATAATTATTTTGCCACCAAAACTCTTTTCTCAGTGTTGTTTTTGTTGTTTCATAGAAGTAAACAGCTGTTCAGATGATGAAGGTGTCACTAAAATAAAAAATAAAAAAATGGCAACAATGACACTTTTCCACTTGAAGTGGATTCCAGAATTTAAAGCTTGTTTTCTCACCTTTTTGGTCAAAAGCAGGCATTTTTGATGCAACAAATCCATGTTCTACTGCAGATTACTAAAGAATGGAAAAAGCTAGAAGCAAATGTTTTTTTCTGACAAAAGAAGAGTCTAAGCTTTCCTTTGGTACATTCAGTGTTCGCATAGGCATAGTACACAATATTCTGTGGCTCTCCAAAAATCAGTGAAAATGCTTAAAAATCCTGGCAATTTAGAGCGCTCTCCTCGGAAAAGGTCTGGCAGTCAATAAGTTAACAATCGTATATGTAGAGCCCTATGAAATCCAGGATCACAGAATCGCAGGCAGAATCACGAAATTTAACATTAAAACAGAAGTCATGGAAATGAGTGACAATTTCTTTAAATGTGTTTCTTTGAATGAACCTGTCACACACATGTAGAAAATATTTTTGGACTCCGGTAGCAGCCATTTTGCCCGTGATTCGCAAACTTGTCATACCCCTTCGTTGCAAGTGTGCATCTCAAAAGCCTTCATTTGAAGGGGTACACACCCCAACCACTGACCCCTACCCCTCTGTCCTAACAGGATTGAGACACCCCTGCCTGTACACGTGAATGCGCAAAATGGAGGGAAGAGCTAAGGGGGAACATTGAGATCGGACCTTGTTCCCCGTCAAATGCTCCGTCAACTGTAATCCCTTCATCCAATCAAGGAGGGCCTTCTTATCTGCCACAGGTTCTATTCTATCCACTATTCCAGTGGATGCTGCTGGAGTGACACCTGGGTCCAGTTGTGCTTGAAAAACTGTCAGATATGAGAAACGTTTGTGTGAATCAATCCCTGGTGTCTTGCTGGCTAGGCTGCTGCCCTTGGGGTTATTAAATTGGTTCCTTTGTGCCAGACGAGCAAATCCATCACAAAAAAAAAAAAAAAAGAAAGAAAACAGTTGAAGGGAAGTTTTGGTTCCTACCTGCAGGTTGTGTCTCTCTAGCCTCATCTCCAGATTGTTATTCTGCTCCTCCAAACGTTGTCGTTCTAACTCCAAATCTTCAATTTTCTGTCTAAAATATGTTAAACACAAAAACAAGGGATAGAAAGTTTCCATTTTAAGTATAGCTCTACTCAGTACATGAGGTCTGGGTGACTTAATCCAGCCTTTCAGTTTCTACAGGGATCCTTTATTTAAATCAGGATTTTAAAAGGTTGTTTGTAACTGCATGTGAGAGCTAAGTACCTGAGTATGTTGATCTCCTCTTTGGTAACTAAAGAGCTGCTGTCAGAAGCAGAAGCCTGCTGCTTTTTCAGAGTCTCCAGCTCCAGCTCCACCTGGGACAGACGCAGAGAGAAAATGAGCCTGTTGCACCAACATCACAGTACCTTTGGCCATGTGCCTGGCAGGAACCTTTAGCCTGCAGATAAATCCTGAGAAGTACATTATATTGGATTCTGTCTTATACACAAACATCAAGACGGATTTAGCAAAACCTTTATACACAATTAATCTTCTGAGTCATTTCCCGTTTAATACATCATCCCCACTCATTGTTTTTAGTGTCGTCTATCATATCTGCGCCTTTGTTATTCTCTGATCTTGCTGTCTCCTCCGCAATTATGTCTCATTTATATTTGCACATGAATTTCCCTCCTTGTGGTGGCATCTGTCTGTCTCTCTCTGCATCCCGTCTTCCCAAGGCGAATAAGTAATTACTGTTATACCAGATAGATGGATTTCACACGTCAGTACTCATTGCTACGGCTATGTTGATGTCACCGTAGCAACAAGGAGTCACAAAAAAGGGGAATTCAGTGATTTAAATTCACATACCAATAAAAGAGGGTCCAAATATACTCACAGTGTGTAGCTGTAGTTTAAGTGCCCCCATCTCCTCTTGTGCTTTAGTCAGCTGGGCCTGAGAAACAGGATGATGGACAGGAAAAATATAATAGATACCACATACAGTTAACATTGCTTTGCCATTATAAAGTGTGTGACAGGTTTGTTCATGCCTTTCAAAACAGGCTCCCTAAATGGGCAGTTTAAAGAATAAATCTCCAGGTTTGTTCTGGAAACACAGAAAATAAATCTCACACAGATGCACTGCATTACAATAAATGTGTCCACCCACCTCCATCTCTGTGTTGTGGTTCTGTGTCCTCTGGAGCACTTCCTCTGCCTCTCTGACTCGTTTGTTGAGTTGAGGAGAGTATTCAGTAGATGACAACTCGCTGTCATAGGACTCTAGTATAGCACGCATCCCATCACGCTCCTGGAACATGAAAATGTGAACATAATATGTTAATACAAAAGATGGAAATCCTGTGCTCAACCTGTATCTATGGAGTCAAGCCAAGAAAAAGGCACTCTACTGGATGTCTTATAGTTGCAACCAGGGCTGCAACGATTGATCGACAATGAAAATAGTTGACAACGAATTTCATTGTCGACTATTGTTGGCAAAATAAAAAGGGAACAAAGAAGAAAAGTCAGAGTAAGACATCCCTACTTCTTTTCTATCTTTGCTCAGAGTTGTGCATGCACGATGGAGTACAGCACCAGGTAAAAATATGGTGGCGGACCAGGAAAAGAAACGGTGACCAAAGACATCTAAAGTGTGGGGCTACTTCATATTAGACTCTCCAAATAAAATAAGTTCTTGGAAGATCTGCACGAAAGTACATCTGCGATGCTTGAACATTTAAAGAGGAGGCACATCGGACTTGAGGACAAGTCGGAAGATAACATGCGTTGGTGTTTTTGACACAACGTGGCGACTAAGTGCTTAACTGAGCGATACATCAGATGGTCATCCTGCTGCTTTCTCTAAATGCAAGTCTGGAAAACTGTCAGAATCCTGCATGCCAAAAATCCGCCTCTAACCAGGACGATGCCAAATTTGGATTTTTAAAATGACACCTGAAATAACTTCGTTTTTGGACATCCATTGGTTAAAAAAAAAACAAAACTAAATGACAATTTAACAATTGGCTTTAACAATTTTATAGACTTCATTAAAAAAAAAGGAGATTCAGTGGCTTTGGCGGATTGGGTTCGCTACTGTATCAAACCACCAACAGTTGTCCTCAAAATTATTCATACCCTCCCATTAAAGGCAGAAAACAATCAGCTGTCAGTGAAATAAGTTAAAAATGACGAGTAATAATATATAAAAATCCTATGAAATTTGTTTAATTGATTCTGAATTGTGGTTCAACAGAAATATCAAAAACAAAACATAAAACAAGTAAACAAGCATGATGGGATTGAAGCTAAAATTTTGTTGAGCAACACTTTGAGGCAATGACTGCAATCAGGTGTTTTATGTAATCTCCAAACAGATTTCTGCACCTGTGGACAGGAATTTTGGTCCACTGTTCATGGGAAAGGTGCTCTAATTGCTCTGGAACATCATTTTTTAAAATGATTTCCAACTGCAATTCAAAAGCAATAGTCAAATAGACTAAATCATATTTTTGTAAATTGTTATTTATTACTAGTTTCTTTAGTTTCTTGTTATTTGAATTATTATTGTGAATTTAGCTTTTTCTTAAATGGAAGAGTATGAATAACTTTAAGGATGCTAAAATCAGCTTCTGTCAATGAGATAATGCCAAATTCAGATTTTTTAATATGGCATGAGTGACAACTTTGTTAATATATCCTGATAAAAATCCTAAATATGTTTGTTTTTCCTCCCCCGCCCCGCTATTCAATACCTATGAGTTTTATAATCTGATTAGTCGACTAATCATTCAATAGTCGGTTACTAATTGACAATGAAAATAGTTGCTGGTTGCAGCTCTAGTAGCAACACAGTTCAGTAAAACATCTCAACTAAGTTAAAGTGTGATTTGGTTGGGAGATGATTGAGATGACATTCACTGGTCACTTAACACACTTTGGATGAGTAGTTTATTATATAATGAGAAGACAGCAAGGCTGCAAGCAAATTAGTACCCAGAGAGGCATTTTTCTCCACTAAGGCTGAGTGGCTGTGATTATAGTTACTGATACTAGTGAATCAGCTTAAAGGAATCATTACAGAGCAGATCTTACAAGAATTCAGTAAAATTAAGGTTTCTCCTCCTGGATTAACGCGAACTTTCAGGTTAATAGTTGTTAATAGTTTGGTGTTTAAACACAATCTAAGAAACCCTGTATAAAACCGTTGTGCCTTTTTAATCCAAGCTGTGACAAAAGAAGGTTATGATTTTATTTTTGGTTATCTGCTTTGCTTATGAAGTAATCAAAAGAACAACAAATGTCCATGTGGAAAAATTCTGAATAAAAACAAAAAAAAGAGAGAAAATAAGAGCAGAGTTCACTTGAGCATATGAAAGTTTGAAAAATGAGGCCGACCATTTAATGCTGCCTCATTTTCCTCATTTCTGACGGGATGAAATGGAAATCTCTGTCTTGATACCAGTCATATCAGTGACATGTCCTCAATATCACACTGTCCGGGAAATAAACACACCGGGAAGATGAAATGAGGATATGAAAAAAAGTCTGCCTGTCCGTCAGTAGCGTTGATGCTTGCGAGTGTACGCTCATGTTCCAACATGCATGTCTCGACCGACTGCATCTTCCAAAGAACTAACAAAACAAAAACCAAGATATGAGTAATACACTGTATTATTCGAGAAAACAAAGAGTTAAAAGGAAGGGGAGTGTGTGTGACCGAGGCTAACAGAGTGAGAACAAAATTCATTTAAATTCTCATACCACAGAGAAGCATGCATGAGCCTTGTAACTACCTCTGAATCATTACACTGTCTTCATTAATGGTACGTTTCAGTGACCCTGAGTCAGAATATTTACTCTGCACTTAGTTTCCACTGTTTGCAATTAGAACAGAAAATTCATGTTCAACATCTCAGCTCAGGTTTAATCAAAGCTATCTGAAAAGAAAGGAGAAGTAAAATCCTCTTTAGGTACATCATATATGTAAATAATAACTCAAAGCTGCCATTTTCATTATATCAGAACTGGTTTTGGCATCTGTGACACTGGGAATAACCTTTTGGTATTGAATACAACAGAGAGTTTCAGGTAATAAGAAAACTAAAACTCAGATCAGTGACAAACTCTTACATTTCATTCATGAATCTGTGCTGTCTGTCATGCTGTGTGAGAACAATTGAATGTGTCTAAAGACTGACAAACAAGCCCTTTATTAATGTAAATTTACTGCCAGCCAAGACCGTTAAATTGAAGCATTCTCCTCCCCTTCTTCCACGGTGCCAGTTCACTCTCCATTATAAAGAAAAGTGACTGGCATTTAGTGACAATCAATATTTAAATAAATATCTCAGTAATAGTCCAGCTGCTTAGGACCACATTTGATTATGAGGGTCACTGAAAGCTCAATTGTCAACCATAAAAGCAGCTAATTTGGGAAAGGGGTTTGGAACCTCAGCCTCAATTAATGTAACTCATTTTAGGAACACTTTCTACTTCAGATAACAACCTATAACATACACTGATAGTTAATAAGCATGACCTTTTTTGGAATGGCTCAGAGGCATATTGTAAATCCTGAATGTGAATCAATTTGCTGCAAATGTCCTGTTAAATTAGCATGCGCGGTGGTATCTAAACACAAAGCATAATAACATTAATTAGATTCAATCTGTGCTTAAAAGCCCAAGACAAAAAAAAATGAGTTGGGTTTATGTAAAAACACTTGAAGACTTTTACATAATTCATCATTATTTGATTGTCACCAAAGTGACGTCCTCTATCACCCAATATTACACAACTGCCCTGTACAGACGGTGAAGGAAAGAATACAAACTAGACATCAGAGTGAATAGAGGTGAATACTAGAAGGTGGAACATTTAGAGGTCAGTGTTCGCTTCAAATACTAACCAGAAGGCACTTTGGCTGTTTGCTGTCTATTAACGTGCGAAAAAATTCATTCAATCTTAATAAAAAATCTGTCAGCTCTTCGCAGATATAAAAGAAAAAAAAAAAAACCTCTTGATTCAAAAACAAAGAGGGAGCAGGAGGACAGTCTGATAACACCATCATTACAGTTTTCATCACGTCTTTTCTCTTTTTTTTCCCTCTTAAAATTGCTTTTGTATCAGCAGTTTTATCTTGTGCATGGAGCTGTGGCCGTGCCTCTAATAGGTCAGTAAGCCTGTCCCAGAATGTCATATGAAAAACTACATATACTCTATGTGCAGGCCAGCAATAGTTTAAAGATGACATGGCCTTGTGGCAAAGACGGATGAATTTATTTCACGAGAAAGGCTGGAAGAGCACAGGTTGTTCGTGTGCACATGTGAGATGAAATTTTGTTACCTGATGCACTTGAGTGCCATAGAGCAAGGCATCAGTAAGCCAGTACATTTCTGTGAATGTACATTGAAGTAAGTAAAAGAGCTAAGCATTAGTATTCAAGCATCAAACAATCAGCTTGAATACCTTAAATCTATCAGCGGCTGCAGCTCAGGTGGTAAAGCAGGCGAGCCAATAATCGGTGGTTCAAATCCCGAACCTCCAGCCATCTGTCGTTGTGTCGTTGTCCCCCCTCCAGTAGGGGAATCACTGGTGAATGCCCCTACTGTAAGTTAGATATGCTTCAAATGGCATGTTTACTTCATTCTTCACTAAAACCCCCCCCCCCCCCCCCCCCCCCTCCCCACACCCCCCCCCCCCCCACCCCCCCTCCCCCCCCCACCACCCCCACATTACACTCAACCCGACAACTCCCAAATTCTCCCATCCCACTTTACTCACCCCCATCCCCCTCCCCCCCCCCCCCCCCCTGATCTAAATTTGATACTTTTAAGTCACCCCAAACACATCTCCCCCCCCCCCCCCCACTCCCCCCCCCTTCTTTTCTACTCCTTTCCCTGCCCCCCTCTCCCCCAGACTCTTACGCCTTCATCCTCCCCTTCCATCCCCCCTCCACCCCCCCCCCCTCTCCTCTTTGCCTCTCCGCCTCCCCCCCCCCCCCCCCCTCCCCCCCCCCCCCTTTTTTCTTTCTTCTTTTCCCCCCCCCCCCCCCCTTCCCCCCCCCCCCCCTCCCCCCCACCCCCCTTGACCCACTCACACAAGCCCCCCCCCCCCCTCCCCCCCCACCCCCCCCCCCCCCGATACCACACTTTCTCTTTTTTATTTTTTATTTTTTTATTTTTTTCTTCCCCCCCCCCCCCCTCCCTCTCCTTTTTTCCTCTCTTCTCTTTTTTTTTTCATTTTTTTTTTTTTTTTTTTTTTTTTTTTTTTTTTTTTTTTTTCCCCTTTAACCTTTTAAGTATAAATAAAAAAAAAACAAAAAAAAATCTGCATTCCTTAAAATCATAAAAAAAAAATTCATATCAGAAGTCTTTGAAAGCCCATTCCCAATGTCTGAGTAACAGGCCTTACAACACTTGTGTAAGGTTATTTTCAAAGCAGCTGGTTTTCTAAGCTGGTATGCCACAAATAATACTGCAGGTAACTATGCGAACTTTTAGATTTTAGGTGAGCTCAAAGAAACGGGGCGCTTTCAGCAGAAGAATGTGAGAGCAGAATATTCATATTCTGTACAGGGAGAGTCAAACACTCAAGAGATGCACCAACAGCTAAAACACATTTTACAAGATGTAAAAATGTTCCTCCATCATCAAATCTAAGTTGTTAAAAAGTGCACTAAAAGGTCACTTTTATTCAGACAGAAACATCACTGAGAGTCGGCTACATTAGAAGTCATATTATAATAATGAATAATAAAAACTTTGGTTTCAGCTCTGCCATATTTAATCCATTAGCCTGCTGTGGTTTTTGTGGAATCATATAAAATGAATGAAAGAAAAGTGATGTATAAAAAACCAATCAGGGCAGTTGGGATTATGGTTAAGTGAGAAGCATACATCTCTTTCACAACAGCTATTAAGGTGGCATGACTTTGCAAATTGGGGGTGGGGGTGGGGGGGGGATTCAGAGTTGTGACATTTTTCTGACCTCATGATTCATCTTTGATGTTCCTGTTAATCAAAAATTCTAGCATATTTAAATTATGTAACCATGGCCACTTTTTCATTGATAAATAAGTAAGATGAGTCAGAATATTTTTAATTAGAAAATATATTTACCAAAAAAGTGTCCTCAACATGAAAAGTTGAATCTTTTCTACTGTTTTCAACAGTCTAAGCAAACTACCTCAGGATCGTGCAGACTGTATGATACATACAAACCTTCCACACTAACTGGCCACACGAAAAAAAGTTAGCCATTTAGATTTAACTAGAGAAAAACCAGTATTAGCTTCATTAGCTGCATTGCCATTACACTTTTTGGAGAAATAAAAGTGATATTTCTTAAATTTCCAAAAATTACAAATCCGATATGCAGGTGTTTCCATTGAATGGTATTCATTGTATCAGCTGTAATTCTCGTAAAATCTCGTCCTGCACACTTTACTTTGAGGAGGATGGAGATACAAAACATTTAGCGTTTTAGAGCTGCTGCTGCTCCTCATCAGGAGATGAAAGCGGCAAAGTCCGTATGTATGAAGTCCTCTGATCACATCATCAGGAAAAAAAAAAAAACTCATGGCGATGCATTACTAAGGCATTCCTCTAAGATGTTGTCCCGTGGCCACGCATTATTAATTCGTAGCAACATTTAATTGAAGGAGTACGCAAGTTCCAGCTTTTTTCCAGACGTTCGCCCCCTCTGGCGACAAGTGGAAGTGACGCTAATGTCGTTCACACGCATGAGCTGCTTCGACTGCTTTGGTCTCTAATTTAACCCACATCACACTCAGTCTGAAACCAGAGTTAGAGTCATGATGTCTACTGAAGTAATAAAGTTATAAATCTGCAAGTTGTTTACGGTTTGATTGTTGTGTAAACTGACGGACTGTATGCTAACGGTAACAACAGGCTAACGCTGGCTTGTAGTTCAGATATCTTAATTCACAGGCTGAGACCACAATTACCTTATAAAATTACCGCATCAACTAAATTTAACAAGTTGACAAGAGTGTATATCTTCCCCAGGAACAGTCATATGGCTGTTATACTGCCGCATTTACATGCTAAAAACTTAGCATTGCAATATTATGCATCCTTATTCCCGTCATACATCACTTTTACCTTGTTAGTGGGAAGAAAGCCAATTGTGGGTCCCACTTTACTGTATTGTATATATTATTATAACATTTCTTCTTTGTCTTACTGGAGTCTGAGTTGGGGTTTGAGAGGCACCTGCTCTCCATCTTTTAGCAGCATCTAGAATCATCTCAACATGCGCAGACTTGCGGTGGTGGAATAAACGACACCGGTGCAGCCAGAGGAACGAGAACGTGCAGCTTGTCTCCCCCACAAGCACCCCCTTGACGCTTCGTACCCGAAACTCTAGAATTGAGCATTCAGAAACAGTATTAGAGACAACTGCACTGAAGAACGATGAGCTGATTCTACACATCAGGCAATTGTAAGAGCGTGTGGATGAAAGAAAAGAATTATATTTAACATTTAAACTTGCGCAATGCACCTTTAACATGTGGGAGCAAGATAACCAAGTCGTGGCCATGTGTTACAAATTTGTGTCCAAACGATCATCACTACCCTGTACCGAATTGAGCTGCAGGAAGAACCCTCAAGTCCTCCGTCTGGGGGCACTTTGGTTTTAGAAGAACAGGGAGCAAAAAATAATAATTTCTGACAAAACAAAATCAATGTGCCGACAGTGCAGGACTGCGGTCGGGTTCTCAGAAACACTTCCCACATGCAACACCACACAAGTTTGAATGTTACTGGTACGATTAGAAAACAGAGTAATGTGTTGCAAACAAGTGTAAAAACAGCAGTGTGTTACTTATTTATGCCCTTTTTTATTCAGGCAGTCTGACCAGAAGACAAACCTGCTGCGATGATAAGTTTTTGTGACGAGGATGAGGGAAATGAAAGTGGAGCTGTTTCTGTTAAATGCTGCTCTTAAAGCTCAGATGGTGCCGCTTTAGATGTGAAAGCTTGTTTTTTTCTATTTTTCATTGAAAAGTGTAAAAGACAAGAAGCAGGATTTTATCTTAAAATATTTTCTTTATGGTTATTTTTTCTCATTCAAACAATATGCCAAAAAAAAACAACAACAAAAAAAAAAAAAAAACGGCTTTAACGGCGTTAAATTTTAGTGAACTTGTTAATAAAAACAAGTGTACTTTTTTTTCCATTAATGTACCGACAAAAAAACAAACCTAAACTTCATACTGAACTTGTGTTATGAGGTACAAACTGAACCGTGAATTCTGTGTACTATTACAGCCCTATTACAAATGTTTGCAAATGACATAAATAACTGGTGGCCAGTCGCTACTCATACATGAAGAACAAACCATTTCTGCATCTTCTCCAAAAATAAACTCTGATGAATCATGGCGATTTACTGATTTTTCATATAGGCCTAGGTGAGTGGTAAAACTTCCCCCATCACTCCGATTCCAAAGTTAATGCTGGTAAATGATCATCAGCATCATAATTAAGAAGGAATAACTTATTTGGAAACGCAGCTACTGATGCAGTAAGTAGCTTCTTATTCCTTAAAGGAGTGATGACATAGCAGTAAAAACTACCGGTAGTTCATGTTGTTGGCATTGCTGCATATGTCAAATTTCCAAAGAAAAAAACAGCATTTTTTACAGCGGGATATTGTTTTGAAACACAAGACCTCCCTACCTCAGTAAAAGAGTTGGGTCCGGTAATTATATGGAGCTTTACCCGGAGACCAAGTTGACTTCATTTTGATTGGCTACACCTTATTTGGCTATGACCTTATTTATAGAAACTAGGTCAAGCTGCCCTAGCAGTCGGAGTTTGCTAAAGGCTAACTGTTAGCAACATGGGCACTTCAGACAATGAGCTATTTTTATCAGAAAAGACAGCATTTAGAAAATAAACAAACTTACAGGTAATGACAAGGTTGTGGCCCCCTCCCTCAGTGTTACAGCAGAAGTTTTCTTTTAAATCCATTTGTTTGAAACCCCAGACCAGTCACTCTCCCACTCGCAACTCTCGACCAATTGCAGCATGTTTTACGCCCATTTCATGACGTCGCCCCGGAAGGGACACTCATTCTGAAGGGTCACAGAATTGTCTGTAGCACCGGCACCGGCAGCTCTCATGTGGATGTCAGTAGTAAACATTGATGGATAATTACTCCGATCGACGGGATAAAACAGACCAGCCTGTTATGGAGCTGTATGCGCTCGACCCAGAGTCTGATATGGAGTTTGAAGTATACGCAGTACCACAGAAGTACCACAGAGACCCCTGACAAGCAAGTAATTCAGCGAACAAATCATAGGCTAACAGTTAGCGCTGAGCTAAGCAGCACTCACATGGATCTTGTAAACATTGATGGATAATCGGACTCCGATCGACGAGATCAAACGGAGCAGCCTGTTATGGAGCTGTATGCGCTCGACCCAGAGTCTGATATGGAGTTTGAAGTACACGCAGTACCACAGAAGTACCACAGAAGTACCACAGAGACCCCTGACAAGTAAGTAAATTAGCGAACAAATCATAGCCTAACAGTTAGCATTGAGCTGAGAGATGTGTTGACTCACCAGTGTTGTTGTCTGTCCATGCGCGTTTTTATAGTAGGAACTGCGTCAGGTTTCAGAAGTATCCCAGAGAAAAAAATACTTTACTGCCCGAGATTCATGAAGTTGTCAGGAGTGAAGTTCACACACAAAGTTGAGTTTTTTTTCCCTGCTCCTGAAGTTAAAATCCAACCACTTCTGGCAAGTTGATTCATCCAGTACAACAAATAAACTCCCACACTGAACATAACCACGCTGAACGTAACTGCATTTTTCCCAACTTGCTGTCCTCTAGAGCTTAAAAAAAAAAAGAAAAAAAAAGGAAGAAAATTCTCCTGAACTCTGGAGCAAACGTCTGTTAGCTGATGGCTGCTTGTCTCTGAGGAAATCTTCCTGCAGGTGTTAGTTTCTTCCTCAGAGAGTGTGTATAGGATTCTCTGAGTTTCTGTTCAACAGAGGGCGTCTTGCTACGATGTTAAGCATGCGTGTTTGTCACTTCGTGATTGGTGCCACGTTCATACGTAACGGGGTGGATCGTCAGTCGTTTGCAGGGAGGTAGCGCTTGGTTTAAATATTCATGTAGATTACTCAAATATGCATGAATGAAGAAAAATAACGATTTAAATCATTTCTTGATGAGGAAATAACACACTGACATGCTGAAAAGCTCTTAAAAGTCCATTTTTCATGATAGAGCTCCTTTAAATGTTAAAATGTTAAATTACAAAATTTGTAAGTATTGTGGTAAGTCATCATCTCCAGGGAAGAATTGTGTTTGGTAGAAAATCATGAATGACCATGATCAGAGATCCTGTCATTAGGTGACATCAAATGAAAGAAAAGCAGCAGTAGAACTAATAGCAATGTTTCCAAGCAAAACTAAGAGGATTTCAGGCACATCAGACTCCACAGAGCAAGAGAAGAATGTCAGTGTAATAAGCATTCTACTTGGGCTTTAGTTTGGCTGGACAGCCCAGGTGCAGCCATGTGTTCAACAGCTGCTGAAACCCAGGGTTGTCTAGTATTAAATAACTGCATTGATCTTTAGCTCTGAAAGCTGGAGATGCACCGATCCAATCCACGGCTCTGATATTGACTAACTAGCTGGATCGAATATTGGATAAATGAGGTTGATCCATTCATTTCTCTTTACAGCAATCTAGTCACTTCAATTCCATGTTTACATCATCACGCAGAGCAGAGAAGTGTTATTTCTTTTTGCCACTAACTTTAGGTCGTGTTCACACCAGCCTTGTTTAGTCCAGTTAAAACGAATCCTGGAGCGTTTACCTCCTTAGTGCGGTTCGTTTGGTTGACGTGAACGCTGGCTTCGAACTCTGGTGCGGACCAGTCAACCGCTCTCGGGTCCGCCAGGGACGGGTGGTCTCGGACCGCTATCATGTGAACTCTGGAGCCGTTTACTTCCCGTGTGAACCCCATCCACACCAATTACAGGAAGCGTGCTGTTTATGCGTGCTGTCATTTATTTACTATGTTATTAATAATATGCCTATTCATTCATTCATTCATTCATTCAATGAGAAGCATGGGTTCAGTAAACAAGAGCTGCTTTTATGATGAGCCAACTTTACGATTATCAACTTACCTCACTGTTTGCGCTTGAATGGCAAAAGAAAATACGTCGTGGTAGGCTCTCATTATTGCCTGTCGTCTTCTGCGGTATGACCGTCGGATTGCAGAGCGTCTTCTACGACGTGCGTGGATTAACAGATTATTTAATTGGCGCGGCCCTACCAGCCGTTCATTTGCGCGGTCCGTTAAAGTCTGCTGATATGCATGCCAGATCAGCACCAACATGAAAATGAGCAGACGATGTTCCATGATGTATGTCTGGTAAAGAAAAAAATCAATAAAAAAAAATGCGAGGGATTTGTTGTCTACCCGCCTGAACTGTATGAGCAATCACCGAACAGCATTTGCTGTCACGTGACCATTTTTGGACCGTTTAGTTTAGCCTTTGTGAACGTGAACCGGACCAACTGAGAAACTGCAACATTGTATCAATTATCGCTTTGGTTTGAATCAGGAAGCAGATCTTCTGGTGTGAACACGACCTTAGATCCACTGCAGATCAGCGTATGTCCGGTATAATGGAAGTCATGGGGCAACCACGCGCAGCCTCTAAATAAGGCATCATCTTTTTTTTTCTCTCTGTTTTTTTTTTCCTTCTTTACTTGTCCTGTCCAGCATCATAGCAAGCAGAATGGTGATCTGGTTGCTTTATTGTGTTTTAACAGATTTGCTTTGCCAAGGGGAGCTTGATGAACACAAGGCTCCCTTTGATATCCTGTTTATTCATTTTACTTCTTTAATTAAACATTTGTTGATAACAGCATTCCATACTATACTGCTGGGCTTGACAAGAGAAAAATGAAAGTTAACAAGCAATAATAGAAAGTGGAACAGAGAGAAAGGAGGGAGGGGGAGGGAGGGGGAGAGAGAGAGAGAGAGAGAGAAGAGGAGGAAAAACATGGATCCACGTCCACAGTTCACTGGTGCATCTGTACAGAAACCCTTAAACAACAGTCCAAGGTCTCTGCTGGAAAACAAAACTAGCAATCCCCCTCAGGGGGACCTGCAGGTGGCTGAAATGTCATCAGCTCCTACAAACACACACAGAACTACACAGAGAAGAGGTAAAACCTAGCCAGTGCAACAGGAAGCGGCGTCACAGACATTTACTTGTTATGGTGCAGCATAATACTGACGTCATTATAGCCGCCGCAGGAAAAATGTCTGTAAATAAGGACGAATCACCACAAAAAAGTCGCTTCAAGCTCACGGGGGTCCGACTAATGTTTTGCATCAAAACATTGGTGAAATGAAGGAGTTTGTGGCAGATGATGCCTTATTTACAGGCTACGCGCAGTTGCCCCATCATTTCCATTATATTGGACATACGCTGATCTAGAGTGGATCTATATATCTCCCGAAGGATTTCAAGTTGCACCAAACTGTCTGGGTGAGTAAATGAACATATTTCATGCTAGAAAATAGGTCCAGATTGAAAAAAAACCCAAACTTCCCCTTTAAAGCAGAATAAAAAGAGCAAACTGTTTTAAAAAGTAAAGCATTTCTCAAAGCTACATGCAGCTGGTCTTCTGCTTTCCAGTACCTTGATAAAATCAGAAGTGTGTTCAAGCTTCCGCACCTCTGGCAACTATGCCTGAATAAATTAAAGGGCTTAAGTATTAAAAAGCTGGTGTTTTCCAGCTGCAACACGAGCTTTGTGCTACACTAACTGCATGGATGATAAACAACCATATTTCACACCTGCTAAAAAACGTGGTTGAGTGTAAATGGTTAAAAGCAGCCTCCACCAGAGGAAAATCTTATATAAGACATATTTAATCTTCCCTCCTGAAGATGCTGCGAGCGTGTAGTGTGTGATTTGTGTACTAAGAGATTGTGGATGATGACCTCGGGAATAACACACACAGAGAAATCAATAACACAGGGAGGTCCACCAAAGTACTGCAGAGTATGGCAAAGCAAGGAAGACAGACAGAGGAGTCACATGACCTCCACTGACCAATTAGGAAGAGGAAGGGGGGGCTCGGGAAGGATTAGGGATTCTGTGCTGGTGTAGATATTCAAGTCCCAACAGTACTCCTGCAGTTTTTCAGAGCAACTTGCCGATGTGCCAGAGTTTAGGTGTTTGTCTTTATGATTGCCAAGTACCTTGGTTAACAACAGCACTCGCTTCTGCAGTCGCCGGACCAGAGAATCCTGCGCCTCCCTCTTCTTCTGCTCCTCCAGAGTCTTGCTGCACTGCTGGGCCAGTTCTGCTCGAAGCTCCGACTGCGAACGCTCCACACTCCTCACGCTGACAGACCAGGACCAATATACAAGTTGCAAGTAATTTTGTGTGCATGTAAATAAGAGGAAAAGGAGGGCAGGGAAGGAGAAGCAGGTTGATTAGGGCTGGATGTTCACACAATCTGAGAAAAACTATTTAGTGTCAATTTAGGATAAGGCTCCTTAACAATCAGCACACCTGATGGACAGCTAATAATTCCTAGACACGAGTACAAAAAAATCATTTTCTGTAGAGATTTCCACCACATCCGATCAATAGGACAATAATCATCCAGAAGGGCAATAATTACACTGCAAACTCCCATCACCATCCCCTCCCACATTCATCACTCTCCCATTTTGCTGCTTCTAATATTTCATAATGAGCCCAATGTGCTCAGCAGCAGAGAAATGCTTGTTAACTAATGAAAGCTTCCTTAGCTGGACCCAGCTGTAGCAGCAACATACCAGCGCATGCACACAGTCCTCCCCAAAGACACCACCCCTGTCTAAACAGGACAAGTTTAATTAGTGAATTTCTTCTCTGATGCTCGCAAGCTTTCACACATACATTCACACACTCACACACCAATGGTTACTGTCAGGAGTGCTATCAGAATCAGGACCAGTTTAATTAACTTTGTGACAATTAAGGACTTCTCAGAGATATGCTCTAATAGATACATGGGGGAGAGAGGCAGGCAAGGCAGACGGAATGAGAGAAATAGGTTTGAAGCGAGAGAAAAGGATTTTGTGTGAGTCGGGCGGTGTGTGTGTTACCGGCTGTTCAGTGTGTAGTTCTGTTCTTTCAGAGCGATTTCTCTCTGCTGGATCTGAATCACCTCCCTGGACAGATCCTCTGGTTTCCTGCAGACAGACACAGCACTGGATGGTTAGCATACAAGTGTGTGAAAACACACACACACACACACACAACAAAAAAAAATCAATATGACTGAGAAAACAGAATGAAAAGAGTGGATGAAAACAACATTGTTTCCATATTCTTTTGTCTGTTGGCCAGTTGGAAAGTGGTAAATAAAATGACATCAGCAGAGGGAGCAGTGAGAGGAGGACAGCGGGGTGAATACTGGTCACCAGCCTGCAAAATAACTCAACTGGTGGGAAAGATTGACAGCTTACAAACACACACACACGCACAAAATAAAAGAACATAATGCAGGTTGTAGAAATATCTCTAAACTCTAAACCTCTTGTGTGGATCTGTCCAAGATATTAATGCTGCTCAACTCTTGTGAAATGGGCACACATGGGGAAAGTCTATTTCTGTTGCAAACCTTAGGTTGAAATCTGAGGCCTTCAGGCAGGATTCCCACATACACGTCTAAGGCATAAACAGTCTCACTTCTCATTAATGTCTTCCACTGCCAAATTCAGTTCTGGGTCCTTTGCTTCACTTTGCTGGTGGAGTTCAGTTTAAAAGTCACCAATTCAAGTTATCAAGAGGCAGGTGCCAGCCAATCAAACGCCCTGTCCATTGGCATGTTTGATCATGTGTGAGCAATTGTCACTACAGTGACAATTTTACTTTTTTTTTCTTTTTTAAGCATGGCAAAGGGAAAGATATTGAGCAGAGATCCCTCCTCATTCCAAAAATAATAAAATACACTGTGTGGCCAGAAAAAAAGCTGCCACCTGGATTTAACTAAGCAAGTAGGTACAAGCCTCCTATTGCATAATTACTGCATGGGCGATAATCTTTCAGCTGACAACAAGTTATTTGTTGCCAACTGAAATACAAGCAAGGGGCGTGGCTTGCCAGTTCTACCAATCACCAAATATCTCCGTATTTCAGTTCCTATGGAACCCCGAAAAGACCCTGCCTCAGAATAGGAGCTAAAAAGGTTATAGGAACTGAGGGCCGGGGTCCCTAGTTCCTATATGTCCAAATGCGCAAAAAAACGTCCCGGTTCCCGAAAAGGTTATAGGAACTCCAAAACGTTCCTACAGTCCGAAAGCCCCTAGTATGTGCTCAAAGAATAAGGTCAGCTGACTACCTGAACATACTGAATGACCAGGTTATTCCATCAATAGATTTTTCTTCCCAGATGGCACGGCCAAGATGACAATGCCAGAATTCATTGGGTTCAGGGAGCATGAGACATCATTTTCACACATGGATTGGCCACCACAGAGTCCTGACCTGAACCCCATTGAGATCTTTGGGAAGTGCTGGAGAAGACTGTGTGCAGCGATCAGACTCTACCATCATCAATGCAAGATCTTGGTGAAAATTTTATTCATTTCATTTTCATTTATTTATTTGTTTTGGGCAAAACTTAAAAATATTCGAATGCATGAAACTAATGGCAAACAAATTCTGTAATAGATAGAGATAAGCAAGAAAAGATAGAAATTGCCGCTCACACAAAAAAAAATTCAGTGGCTCTCATTTATCAAATTATCGTAGAAATGATCGCAAATCTGATTGTAAAAATGGTCGTACGACTGGACCCACGTGTGATTTATTAAAACGTTCGTATCGGACCAATCTCATCATACGAACAAATTCCATGCAAATTGCAGAGGGTCTGCAGGAGTGGGGAAGTATGGTAAAGAAGAGTTGGAAGAGTTCCCTTTAAACAGATGGATTAAGTAATTCTGGTCAGTCTTCATTGGCTATTTAAAAACTACCAAGGTGTTCAAGGTTCGCCGGCATAAAAAGTTACCACAATAAAAGTTGCAGTAAAATGAGAAAATACATGGAATATATTTCACTACCTGCAGGATAACTATCCGGCTCTGTAAGACAAAGTAAAGGTAAATGCAGAGCAACGGTTAAACTGATGCTGCCTTCATGTGGTATGGGAAAGATGATCCTTTCCACTTGTTAAGTGGAAATTACAGGTGCGTTGTGTTCAAGTGATTTGTTGTCGTAATGAAGTTTAACACTGAAGACTATCTTCGACTGATGAGCTAGCTAGCTGCCAGCTAGCATTTGCTCTGAGGTGGTAAACCAAATAACATCCATATTTTTACAAACAAAACTAAGTTTAAATGGTGATGTTTTTAAAGTTCTGTATGTCACAGAATTATACAGACTACAAACTAACATAATAACAGCAGCAGAAAATTTTAAAGGAGTGATGACATAGCAGTAAAAACTGGTTCATGTAGTTGACATTACAGCATATGTTAATATGTTACGGCCGCTAGTAACTAACTTCATCTGTTTCAGTCCACATGCCAATCCTCCTGTTTCAACACTCCTGGCACCACACCACCACCATCTCCACCCTCCCTCATCCGCTAACGACTAAATGGACACACCTGGAGCTGCTTCCCTACAGCTATAAAAGAACCCTGAAATCATTCAGTCACTAGCAACTGTTTGGCCTGGCAACAGTTAGCCCTTAGTTTGTTTCATTTGTGGTTTTTGGTGACTTAAGTTTGGGTAACTTTGTTTCTTTACTTTTTGCTTTCCAGGTGTTTTAGTTTGGTTAATGGTTTAGTTGCTGGATTCCCTTTTCTTTTTGTGAACGCCCCCTTTTTCTTGACACGCGCTTCAGAGTCTCAGTTCATCGGGCACATCACTAGTGATAGCAGAGCGGAGGGTGGATGGAGAGAGGATGGGGGAGGCTGTTTGCTTGATAGTGTGCTCTAATTGGAGCAATTGAACTACATAGAATGATAAGCTGCTGTCTGATTCAACCGTTTCTGAACAGAAAGACAAAGCTGACTGACTATGAACAGGAATTTTTTTTTCACTCTGGACATTCACATGGCCTCATCAGTGCACAACAGATCATATTGTACCCCCAAAACCACAGAAAAGGGAAATGTGATGTCATGGCACCTTTAACCCTCATACCTCCCTAAGAAAAAAGTAACATTAAGCTTCTTTAGGGCACACACTGGCCAATGTCCATTAATGGCCTGTAAATATTATCTAAAAATGGAAAGCTACCATTTTCTTTCATGGCTGTCATCACAGACTTCTGGCCTAACCATCAATATAAAAAAATCAATGAGTTTTAAAATTGTAACCCTTTAAATTCCACTTTGCATACACGGTGCTAACAACTTACAAAAACTGAAAATGGGGTTAAAATAAATGTGATTTATGCAAAAAAAAAAAAAAAAAAAAAAGAAATTGTGCAGAATAATCAGAGCCCTGAAGTATTTTAAAAAGGTATAAAATGTGTTTTGATGCATCTTTACTTTTTATGTTAGTGTTTTTTTTTTTTCTTAAGTTACGTTAAGCTTCTTAACTCACTGGCTGCCATTCACGTGTTTCCACGTTAATGACTGGCAAATGGCCTGTAAATACTATCTAAAAATTAAAAGTTTAATTTTTTTTGGATGGTTGTCATCACTGACTTCTGGCCTAACCATCAATACAAAAAAAAAAAAAAAAAAAAAAAAAAAATCAATGAGTTTCAAAATTTTAACCCTTTAAGTTAAATGGACTGTAAATGGACTGTACTTATATAGCGCTTTTCCAGTCATACTAAAGTTCCAGTACATTGTGTACACACAATGTTCCCATTGCCTAAAACTGAAAAGTGGGTTAAAATAAGTAAAAAAAAAATAGCCTGTAGGTGGCAGGCTATTATTAGGTATACAGAGCAGACCTGAGCATAGATTGTTTCAAGATAAAATGCAAAAAAATGTGGGAAAAATTCCAGTTTGAACAGGAATGGCAGTGCATTACAGAAAGGGAACTAAATTCCCTGCAAAAGACTGACCTAAATAATTAGCTGTCTTTTATGTATGTGATCTAACTGATCAAAATGCTTGGAAAAAAAAAAAAAAAAATCCCAAACTACAAATTTGAGACCCTTTCACGCTCAAATAACCTCACATGAAAGAAGAAAAAAGATTGTTTACTTCATTGGATGTGTTGAGCATTTTTGAGTTTCTGAAGGACTCTGATTTGCTGAAATAGCATTGAAGTCTATGGTTTTTGTCATCACTAAGATAAAAAGCGGGGCCCCTTTTGAGTAAATGGTCTCATGTCGTGGAAAACAGTTCAAATTACATCATTGAAGTGTAGAGCAAGTGTGTCAAGTGAAAAAATTTTATCCTAAAAATTTATTATGAAATGGCATTTGATTATAGAAAGGTCATTTTCAATGCAAGTCAATGTGGTACAGATTGGCACTAAGGAGTAAATGAGGTATATTTTAATTAAAGACCTTAGAAAAAGAGTTAGGCAACCCATCTTCTAGAATATCATGAGTCAAGCCAAAATGTACACACTTTGACCAAGTTTTTATGCTATTTGCATTAGTAGAAAAAAAAAAGTTACAACATAAAAGGTCACTCAGTCAAAACCCCTTCAGAAAGCTTAAGAAGCTATGAGGGTTAAACATAATGGAATGCATCCCATTAAGGATATTTTTGTTGCTCTCCGCTATATTGAAAGGTCAAAGTTAACTTCATCTCGGCAACTTGGGCATCAAAAATTTATTTCCAGCTTTCCTTTGGAAATTACGACACGAGTGGGTGTTCAAGTGTAATTTTCATATCGACTTTGGTATTAGATAAACGTGTTTTCCATGTAAACATGAAAGAGAATGATTTAATTTCAGAATTATTTAATTCAGAATAATTAATTTAGAATTAAAAAAACATCATGTAACTGGGGCCATTCAGGACCAATGCTACTGGAACAAGAAGATTTACAAACAAAATCTTGCAAGATCTCAGTGTTCCATCACAAAATCTTTCATTAAAAAATTTGATTGGTAATTCAGCAACTCGAATGTCACAAAATAGCAAATTATATTAAACAGCAAATCCTTTTATTTTACAGGATTGATACCAATCATTCTAGCTTGATAAATTATCTTGATTGGTAAATTAAATAAAATGTAAAGAATTTTTTTTTTCTATTACTTAGTGTTTTTGCTTTGTTTGAAAACAAACAAAACAAAAAAATACAGAAAATACAGACAAAATATACATCAAAACCAAATACCTTACCCATAAGACAGAGGAAACAAAGAAAAAAAAAGGTCTGAATCCTTCTGTATCAAGTTTGTAGGGAACCGCCCCACATATGGCACTCATGGTCACACATATAAACTACATTTTCATTTTTCAGATGAACCAATAAGAATTTAATCTCTTATTTAGCAAGTGAACATGTTCACGAAGGCAAATATTCCTGCAACACATTCCCATCAATTTTCATTACCTATCCTTCAACAGGCTAATTATAAGAAAACATTTTCTCTTTCCAACTCTATCAAGTTGTTCTTTCCTCCTCCTCCTCCCTCCAATTGTCAACAACATGGCCCATGCATAAGCAAGCACAATGTTATCAAAACATGTAACAGAAGGAAAGAAAATGACTCGTAAAAACCAGCCAGCTGCTGGCAGACACGAGCTGGGGCTCTGAGGCCCGTCTACTCCACCAGGCAGTCACAATGATTGCATCCTTCATCCAAAAACTATTGTATTATTTGGCAAAAAAGCAAACTGGCAACAAAAAGAACTCAGCAGGGGATAAAGTCAAACTGCATTCCTATTGTTATTCCTTTGAATCCACTCCTTAATGACAGTTACTTAATGAAAAACAACTTGCTATGAGATATTTCATAGTTAATAGCAACAAGGAGCTTTCTTTCAGGGTCAACCTCAACTCAGACTCAGATACATAACCGACTGTCCTGACTGAGATATTAATTTTTCACCTCTGTGGAACCAAGTTTCATTTCCTCTGAAACTTACTGATTATTTCTAACTACATATAGAGCATGTCATAAATCCAGACTCAGCCCCCTTTATTTCATGACTCTTAAATGCCTTCATGGAAACTTTGATAAAAGCAATTTTTCGCCTGACAGGACTCAGCACAGTAAAATCATGAAACGACACTTAAAAAGCCCACAAAGCTATCACAGTTTTTCACTAGAGCAGAAATCCAATGCCAATACTAATTTTCACACAGCACTGTTACTCAGAGAGCAATAAACGTGAATTTAAAAAGAATGAAACGCAATTTCTCTCAAACAACATCTTGACCAACTTTACAATTACTGTAAATATTTAGTAAACATCAGACACAGCTCCAAGGAGTTTCTGAAAGGTAATTTACAAGCTGCAGCAGAATTTCCTTTAGATAAGAACCTCACAAGTATGGCAAACAACTGTGTGCCTTTTTTTCCTTTTTTTTTTTTTTTTTAAATTGACTGCGCTCAGGCAGTAAATGACACAGCATACACATCCAAAATGGTTTCAGATTTCAACTCAATTTATCCAGGATGACAGCCAAATTAGACTTTGAGTTGAATTTTCAGGGAAATGGACGGTCTTTGTAAAAATGGCACATTTTAGGAAAACGTTTATTGCATTCTTATTATCTTTCCAGGTCTTTAAAGGTAGATTATGTGAGAATTGCTGACATCTAGTGGTAAAGATGGGTATTTGACAGAAGAGATGTTTTCTTTTCAAACGACTTATATTCCAAGCACTGTTGTGAATGTACGGTGGCCGTTAGTGCCCAAAATTCCCCCCAGACATAAATACGTTTTCATCTGTGAGCGGATCCGGTGGTCTCAGGTGTAGCTATGACTGTACTATGAGTAACTACTTTTAATGTCTTTCAAGCAATTACTGATCCCAAACAGTCTCTAACTTCCATTAAACAAAGCTGGTACAGTAGTTTTAAAGTTCCGAGGGTTCTCAATTCACACACATTGTTTTGTCCATTTAGGGACACCATAGTAAAAATGACAGCAAAATATTGCAGCATCCATGTACGTGCACCCCCAGCAAATAGATATAAATGATTCTAAGAAAATAAACATATAACAGCTATTCTAGTGAAGCGATTACACATCAATAGAAACACGTCTGGATTATATATGAAATTTTTCTGCCATAAAGCTTTGGTATTTTTAGACTCTACCTTTAAATAACTGCAAATCTAACAAGTTGTAGGTCTCATAAGGCAAACACATGACATGAAGCCTTACTAGGTCTGTAATGACGCGTCAATGACGTCACCACACCCACTCGCCACACGCACACTCAAAAATGTTACGCCTCACAGCCCAGAGATACCCCACCTCTTTTTCCTCTGAGTGGTTTTCCTGTCGAATGCGGTTTTATGACCAGCGGTTGGTTTGATTCTGCCTCATATGAACCTCCGGAGTCCCGCACGCAGCTCAATGCTGTATGATGCAGCATCACCGGGCAGCAAAGGGTTAAATGTAACCCATGCAGCAGCCTGTTCATCCAGACGCAAACTACAGTGAGGGCGGCTGTAGCGCCGAACTGAGCCGCTTTTAGAAAGTTTGATCCATTAGTCAAAGCATACGACAATGAAGTCAACATAATATGTAACACACCGTTCATATTTAAAGACGCAACATGACGATGTGCTGGTTTAACGTTACTGGTACAGCGCGTGCACCGTTGTGTGGGTTTGACAGGGCTGCTGCTGTGTGACGTGACCCGCGACAGGCTGAGAGTGACAGAGAAAAAAAAAAAAAGTGTTAGCAAACAAAGTTTAACTATTACTTAGTGAGTAAAACCAAAGCACACATGAGCTGGTGTCTTACAGTTTATTTAAAATCTACCGTGTTGGTTTGATCTGCTGTCCAACAGATAAAGAACCGAATGTTCCAATGTTTCAGAGAAATGGAGAGATAACCAAATAGTTTCCTATTATACATTCATAAATTATCAATTCCTCGTCAGTTTGGTCTACAAATGTATGCTTAATGTCTTTTTTTGTAAATGTGATTGGAAGAATGTAATTGATTACAGGAGGTGTCCCAATAAAGTTAAATAAGAATAAATAAAAGGAAAAAAAATACAACAATGTTCCAACTCCTGACTCCCCAATTCCACCTTCAAGCTACGATTTAAAATTAGGATTAGTGTGTTGATACAGGACAGGGAAGCACCGTCCTGTATCTGTCTTTTCCCTTCTGTTTTTATTATATTATAGTCGTATCGGATCAGGACTCAGTATCGGACGATCCTCAAAATCAAATGACTCGGAATGGGGGGGCAAAAGAACCTGATCGGGACATCTCTAGTGTTTATGAGCACTAAAAATACTGAAGTGCAGATAAATTCCCTCCAGATTAATATGAATACATTAATCGAACAAAGTTCCACTGTTGGATCAGTGAGAGCCAGAACATGACATGCACCCCTGGTAAGTTAGGAAAATCAGACACTGCTTTTATTTTATGTTCAGCAGAAGATGTTCGGCTTTGGAAAACCGTTGTATGATAAAATAATTTAATCTAGTTTTAGGGGGTATTTTTTTTTCATGTTATTTTCCATTAATCGTGCAAAAGAAAAATAATCGTTAGATTAATTGGCTAGTTAGTCATTAGAATAGTTGACTATTTGATAAAATAACCGTCCAAATAATCGTTTTAAAAATAATCGTTTAGCCCCAGCTAGGGATGTAACGATGACCGGTAAAATGGTTAACTCTGATAAAATTACCAACGATTAGCAATACCGTTTCAAATTTTAATTATCGTTAAAACTGTGACTGATTACCGCACTTTGAAAACTCCAAGTGATGCTGCTCATTGGCTGGAAAAGCAGCAGCAGCAGTCGCAGTTTGCAATGTTTAATTTATGAAAACATGGCAGAAGGCAACGAAGGCACCCACATGGACAGCTCTCTTGAGAGTTTTCCCCCTTAATAAAGGACAAAGTAGACATTTAGACCCATTTTGGATATCATTAAAGATGCTGGGGGTTATTTCTATAATACCATGATAAAAATGATAACCGTGATCATTCTGGTCTTAAAAACTGTGATATTAAATTTTTGT
>JALJCO010005419.1:0-10704 GCA_023101725.1 Atherinomorus stipes | reverse complement strand
GCTCTCCAGTAACGGGTCTAGTCAGCTAAAAGTCCCCAAAGGGTTATTAACCTCAGTGGTCTGACTCATAAGCCAAGTCTAAGCTGGTGGCGGGGACAATTCGTCCGGACAACTAACTTCCTTAATTCAATATGGTCTGCCCCTCCACAGCTGCGAGTCTCTCTCGGGGGAACAACCCTTTTCCCCCGGACCCCCTCAATCAGCTACCTTATCTTATCGAAAGCTTATCCCCTAAACGTTTTCCGAGCACTTGTTCAGATCCGGAATATTTAATATCCAGGAAAGTACAGGATGCTGGGACATGTTAATGGGCTAAAACCAACCTGTTAGGACCATTTAAAGTTGTTAGAAATAGGCAGGAAATTACCTAGACCACTTCACTTCCCTCAATGAGGGTAGCAACCATCGAACTGTGATACCGTGAAATAATCACTAATTATTCTTCATGCAGGTTAAATTTATTAAAGCAATTTAGCAGGGATGACAAGGAATAAACAGCTTAAAATAATCAAAAGAACAATCAAGTAACAATTTATAAAACCCAGCATAAATGAGATAATCATCCGTCTCCAACACCTTAATCTAATTGTGGGTTCTGATTCAGTAAAACAATCAAAAATGGGATAACTGAAATTAAATCCGGTGATAAAAAGTCCAATAATCAAAGAAAATCCAACAATTCCCAAATTAATCAATATAATCTCTTCATAATCCAACATCTTAACTCCTCCATTCTGTGTAAAATGTCTCACAAATTAAGCCTAATTATCTCTCAGTCTACCTTTAAATGTTGAAAGTCCTTTGGAAACTCAAAGCTGATAACCTGTTAAAAATTTAGGAGAGTGGTTCAAAGTCCAGTGTCCGTGGCCTCGGATCGGACCTAGAATCCACTTGTGTGCCCCAGTGACAGCTGTCCTGGACCCTCCGTCCTGAGGGTCCAAAACTGTCACTGTTAGAAGCACCTAGGCCAATGCTATCAGTCCAGAAGCTGAAATCCTTTTCAGTTGAAAGTTGGTTGAGATTACGTCCAGATCTGGTGTTAAAAATCCAACTGAAAAATAAGCTTTCTGTCCGATTCCTTCAGATGGTAAGGATGCATCCTGCCTCTTCAGATCCACCGAACGTATCTGCTATAATAGCACTTTAGAAGGTTCTTTTATCACCTTGGTTGAAGGGTGATCACAAGGCCCGGTCTGGTCCATTTGATTGGCTTGAACAATGGATCCTTCCAGAACGATGACTTAATGTCATGTGTTGTTTACTGCTAAAAGTTAGGAGTTTCCAAGTTCCCCTTTCTTTGGCGCTGCAGAGAGCTAGGGAGTGTCCAAGTTCCTCTTTTTGCTGGTTGCTCACTGTTTTAACAGACTTCAGCTGTTGTTTTTCAAATCCTACCTCGGGTTATGCTTAGTCACTCTGACTTTTATATTCTTCTTACATTTCAGACAATTGATTACATTTATCACACATCATTTCATTATTTTAATCATAGTTCTATTATCTGCTTCAATACTCTCCTTTATGCTACCCCATTCTGCAGGGCGGGGGTAGGAACTTAAAAACCAGCTCTCCCTGTGTTTAGCAGTCTCCTTCATTCTGACTTCATATATTGTCAGCAACCCTTGATTTAGCAATCAATAATTACATGTTTACTCATTTGTTACACACAACGATATATGTAATACATTTCTGTGATTAATAACTCATTTTCTTATGCTCAAAACTGCCATCAAAACTCTCTGCTGGCCTGTAGGTCAAAGGTCAGAGTGTGGACTGAATGGGGACTGGCTCCTGTAGACCTCAGATTTGAGCTCCGTTGACAGAATACAGTTTAAGAAGAAAACAGCATCATATTCCAGCAACAAGTTTCCCTGAATTATTTACTTCACCCATGACCTGAATTCAGTTAATAGTTAATACTAAAGATATATTACACTAGTTCTGCACATTAGATCTGTCTTTGTCTGACCGGAGAAACAGAAACAGTGATGATGATGATTTGTCATTGCAAACCCCAGTCAACGTGTGCAGCCCCACACATGCGCACAATGGGGAGAATTATAAACTGAAATCATCACAAACATCAGTTTCCCTCAGAGATAAAAGACACGAACATGATGAGAAACTTTGTGTTTCTTTGTGGTGTCGTTATAACCACGCAGACCTGAAGCTCCTGAGGAGACGGAGCCACAACGTCATCAGCCTGAGTGTCCATGATTTTCTGTTAGTAATTTATTATGTAAAGTTTCCATTAATTTATTACTTAGTTCTTTTGACGGAATGTTCCCAACACTGGTTTTCATGTAGTCGTTGAAACGAAAAGGAGCAGGAACCAGGGTCTGTTTACTTCTGGGTAGACATAAACAGAGATAAATACATCACGCCCGCCCCCTGTCCAATGAGAATCCTTCCCCACCCCCAAATCTAAAGCGGATTAGTCAAACAAGTTTTCCATGTAAACCTTAATTATTATTTCAATGTAAACATGAAAGAGAATACTTAAATTCCAAATCAAAAATCATCACGTAACTGGGGCCAATGATGGGGAAACACTGGACTTCACCTTCAAGAGAAGGAATCAGATTTTTAAACATGTGGATGACATGATGTTAGAATAATTCTATATTATCAATGATAAGTGTGTGACATGCATGATCTGCTTCAGTGTGACATGCTCTCAGTGGAAAATTACTGCTATGGAGAAGTACTCCTATCTTCTGCTACTGTATCTGTCAACCTGCTTCCATACAAGGAGTTGTTTTGTCTAACATGACCTGTGTGAATAAAAAGCTGCAAGGCTCAGAGAAACCTCAGAGATGGTATGAGACCGTCTCCCCTTGCAAGTTAAAACTCTAGCTTGGTGTTGACTCTTTCTTGTCTGTCTCATTCCTTCAGGGTTTATAAAGAATTAACCTAACACATGATCAAGTTCAATTTATAACACATTTGTAACACATTTACAAACAACAATAGTTGCTGAACGAGTTTAGGCACATAAAAAAATCAAATAAAAACAAGAATCAAAAACAATTGGATTATAGGTTAGAGTAAAAACATTGACACGCCCAGCAAACAGAGGGGGGGGGGGGGGGGGGGAGACTCCAGCGGCTGGAACTTGCAGGGAATTTGGCAGAAAGACCCACAAAGATGGAATCCAAGAATTCTAGTTAAAAATCAAAAACTCTGCCACAAAACCATAAAAAATAGAAATGAATTCTCAGACAAACAACATTGACCAAGGAGGCCACAAGAGAATATGTGGGACTATCTTCTGAATGTGCTGGCTATAGAATACCTGCATGACCTTGTAGTGCATCGGCCCTCCACAGCGCTTCATTTAGCCAATCAGATTGTCTTGGAAGTTCCTTGACTTAAAAACGAGAAGACTGAGTCTTTTCAGTTTTGGCTCCAGCTCTGCTACGTTGATCTCTGATCCAGAACGTGACCTGCTCCAGAAATAAATCAAAGTTAATAAACTTAATACATCGCCTTTTATCAAAACAACAGTGGAAAAACATCAGGAAGCCCGTGTGGAGCTTCGTAAGCCATCAGCCTGCAGCCTTACCGTTTGATAGATTGTGACACTGTGGCAAAAGTTAGGAAATCAAGATGCTTTACATAGTTACAAGACACCGCAACAACCAATGAGATGAAAATATCCTTCAACTGGATGCTTTCCAACAAACGGTGTGTTTCCTCACACAAACTGGATGTTCCTCTGAAATATCAGGACCTGAATCTGTGCTGGAGGCATAGATAAAAACAAAAAAGGGAGAACTCGTGTTTATTTGCTTCATCCTTTCTGACTGTTTTACATGTTACTGTGAGACCAGGCTGAAATGTTCCACTCAACTGGAGAAAGAAATTATATAAAATATTCTGCTCAGGTAGATTCATGATTCTCATTTGACTGGATGCATTTCTTTCTTTTCCCTGATGGGAAATAATTAGTCCTGACAGGTTGCCTGGAGTTTCCCATTAACATCAAAGTCAAAATTACTGCGGGAAGATAAGGCATGTTTTTTTCTAGAATACGACAATGGTTCTGAGCTATAACGACATGATACAGAGATTCAGACATGAATGTGTTACTGCAGCCAAAGTTGATTATTTAAGTATTATTCTGAAACGTTATGGCTTCTTCACCGAAGAGGAGTAAAACCACAACATAACTCTCCATGACCATCCACTTCAAACAGGAACCTATGAGCTTGTAGTGATTGATGTCTCAATCAGCTGCTCTGTCAGCTTTCATCTATTCTACTTTCAGCTCTGTGATTGGTGTGTATGAATGCAGACAACTGCTTCCCTGCATGACTGCTTGCATATGTGGATCTGTCTGCCAGCCTGACTCACTGTGAGACACACCGTGCACCAACTTACTCTCTTTGTTTTTGTATGAAAAATGAATGGACTTCTGACAGTGATATTGAAATGAGGACGTGTGTGTGCAAATGCTCTGCGTGCCTCTGAGTACGCTCTACATATGCATCACTTCATCTGTATGAACGTGTGCCCACTTGTGCATTCATCCGTGTCTGTGTGTGTTAGAGTAACAGACTGTTTGTCAGCATTACAAATGACCAGCTTATTAATTAGGAATGATGCTGCACCCATCAGAGACAGTCGAGAGAAAAGTAAGAAGCCAAAAGTTCAAAAAGGTAATGCTTCAATTAAAATATTCATCAAGACTACCCCCTTTACGCGCTCATCCATGACAAATGACTTGCTGCTGCTCGGACTTCAACTTGTCCACCCCCCCACCACACACACTCATGCAAGCACATGCCCACACACACACGCAGTCTGGTTTACTATCCTCGTGGGGTACAACCATTGACACAATGCATTCCCTAGCCCCTTCCCCTAAACCTAAGGCCCATAACTGATTGCCTAAACCTAACCTTTGCCCTAAGGCTCTGGCCCCTTTGTGGAGGTAAGAAAAATTAATACAGACATAAACGGTGCAGCAGCAGCAGTACAGGTGGAAGACCAAGTCATCCAATGACCAGAAGAATGGCAGTTTGAATCCCAGTCATCTGTAGTTGTGTCCTTGGGCAAGACATTGCTGTGTATGAATGTTTGGATCAGAGAGGCCGTTGGCTCTGATTGGCTGCCACGTGTCCATCAGTGTGCCTGAGCTTCACATGTAAGTCACCATCACCAAGTGTTAATGAGGAGTGGATGAATTATGGAGCCAACATGAGTGCTTTGAATGCCCTGCAGTCAGGTACAATGTAAATCTAATCCAGTATTATAACAAACACAATTCTTCAAAACAGCTGAAAATAAAGGACTGCCATGGCAGACATCAACAAGGCTGATATTCACTGTGTTGTTTGGTGGGGCCAGTCCAGATAACGGTGAAAGTATTTGTTTGGAAATCTGAAAGGTGTCCTACATTTGAAATATGGTTGAGAGAGCAGGGAAATGTATTAGACCTGGAGAAAATCAGGTTTACTGTATCTGCTAAATGGGAAATGTTTTGAAAACTGGCAACCTTTTTGACTTTGAGGCTAAGTGATCCAATGCTGTTCTGTGGCTGTGTCATTACCTTTGTCCTATGTCTGTAAGGTGTCATATACATGTAGTTCTGTCAAAGAACCCCGTATGGTTCTATGTAATACAAAAACTAAAAATAGATACACACCCACACACACCCACACACAAAACAAGGCTAATATATGAATCCATAATCTCTGTCCCAAACTATGAACTACTTGTTAAATAAATGGCCTGATACAGTTATCACGGCTGCAGACATCCCCTAAGTAATTTGGAAATGTCATTTTAGGAGAAACTGCTTTGTTTGCTCTTTAGGTTTCCAAATACAAAAATGAAGCCCTCCGCTCATCTCCTTTTGCTTTTCTCAGAACTGATTTTCTGGGAGATGAGAATCATAGCAACGAACATGCTGTTGATCAGAACATGAAAATTTCCCCCAGAGCTGTTAAAGCTCCATTTACATTATGTTGTAATGGTAGAGTGTGCGATGGACTTAGAATGCCAATGGAACTAGCTTAAAGGAGTAATCACCTGGTCTTTTAATCTGTCCACTCTCCTTACAATGTCTTAAAATAATATCTAAAAACTTGTTAGGAAAAAAAATCAAAGGTCATATTCTGACCCTTTGCTCATACCACCACTTTCTCTCGTGATAGTTCATACCAGGTTTTGACTGACATGAATGTTCATTTAAATAATGTAAATGAGGTGCGCGCTGATTGGCTGCAGGAAGGACAGAGCAGGAATCAGGACCGACCCAGTTCATGCATCATTACCCGACTCTGTACCTAACGGGGCTGCAGCTTTTGGGATTCAACTGTACATGTTTGAACCAGTCTGATCCTGAGGATGAGGATGAAGCACGTCTTGCTTCTTTTTTTCTAGGTGAGCTGCATCCTAGAAAAAGACGTGGGTCTGAGAAAAGCACCGTCCTCGCCGCACAACTTGCACCTCACCACCTTATCATTAACTTTTAGAAACTCCCCATTGTTCTTCGCCGCTGCAGCCGTGCTTTCTGTCGCCTGTCACGTGCACACGCTCCCGTCACGTGTGAAGCTGAATGAGTCAAGTTTAGAAAAAGTGGAATAGTTTTAGGGATGTCCCCATACCACTTTCTTGCCAACAAAGTATAAGTATTGACATTTGAGTACTTGTCGAAACCGAGGAGCGCAGATACGAGTAATGAACAGGGAAAAGTCCAAACAGCTGCGTTTTAGAGGATGAAACGGAGTTAAGAGAACAGGAGCAAGAAACAACATGAGAATGAACTGCGGGAGCAGCAGGTCTCTCCTCTCGCGGTGGGAGTCCCCAGTGATCTACATTAACGGGGGGGGGGGGGGGGTCCTCCCTTTGCCAGAGTCCTGCATGAGTCCAGTTTCACCAACCCGCACCCACCCGTAAGGATGGCTTCCGAACCCGACCCGTTTATGTTTAGCTCACAACCCGACCGGTAACGCATCAAGTAACACCGGTTGCACTTGTCCCTCCCTTCGTTAGAGGGACGCAGTTATTGTCTGGTTAATCAGCTGCATCTGGAGTCCAGCTTCCAGCTTTTCTGGAGTAAACCAGAAAAAAGTTATAATTATTCTGCCGGCATAAACGTTTCCGGAGCTCAGGTGCCGTCAGTAAGGAGACGCCTACATCAGTATGGGAGCGAGTATCGATGCCGACATCTGGATCGGACATCCCTCATTTTTATTTAAAATGTTTTATATCATAATGGGAAAGGCACTTTCTGTATTTGACTAGGAAATGTAATGATTTAAAAGCCCAAAAAATGCAAACTGGAAATCCCACAAGTCCCGCCCCCTTGACATGTTGTTGAGTGGAGCATGTGGTCCAGTGTCGACAGAAGTCCGTAGGCGTGTCAGAGAGAGGCTGGCCTATGCTAACAGCCTTTGTTAGCTACGAAATTGAAGGAGCCGATCAAAATCTCACGATTTCGGGATTTAGCTCTTGTGGGCTGTTCTGGTGTGAGGAAAGAGCCCAAATAAAAAAAAACTGGACCGTGTAAAAAATGGGGGATTTCAGGCAAGTTTACATTTCACTCCAACACCAATTAACATGTTTTAACTAGAAAAATGCAATTTCCAGGTGATTACTCCTTTAAAAAGGGAATGTTTTATTAGTGGTCAAAAGGTGGAAAATGGTCAGGAGCCGAGATGGTACTTGAGAAGTACTGCCAAGGAGTTGGATGCTGGAATTCTAAAGATGGGCAGGTGGTTATTAGCAGGCCAGGAAGACAGGAAATGTCTGAAGTTGAGAAAAGAAATAATGTGTGTGTCTGTTGTGGTGATTAAAAGGCCAGGAAACAGCAAAAGGTGGGAATGTATTGGGGAATACCAGAAACCAGTCTTACAGGGAAACAGATGACTCGTGGGCCAGAACAATTATAATCCAGACCCAGTTCCAAAATCCACATCCAGTTCCAAATTCCAAAAATATCCAGAAAAAAATAACTCATAGTACCAGAGGGGCCAGAGGCAGATGTCAGTGTCATGTCCAAAACAAGTCAGATCAGGGAAAATGCACAAAGCTGATGGCAGGCAAGTCACTTGGCTGAGGGCAGGTTCACAGACAATCTGGCAGAGGAGTGAGGCTGGTACTGCTGCTGAAAAAGAGGTTTAACAGGTGAAACAGAAGGAGGACAATCAATGGAAGACAGCAGAGCTCAGGAAATACGCCCAAATAAGGTACAAGCCAGGGAGCCAAGAAGGAAACATAACTATGTAGCCTCATGGAAATAAGGTCCAACATGAAAACTTAACCTGACATCTAATCCTAAATTAAATGAAGTGTGGAGTTCCCCACAGAGTAGTTCTTTTTAACCCTCTAGGCACCAGAGTTTAATTAGGAAAATATTCTGTTTGGACTTTAAGATTTCAAAATGCTGTCGCTTGAAGGTGGTGAGAGATAGATCCATAATGTAAATTAGAAAAATATTCATAATGACCTATAGTTTGTGATGGGAGTAAATTTACTCATGTAATTTGCATATTGTGATTTCATCAGGTGGCGGCCATATTGGATTGCAAATCTTTGAACATATTTATACACAGGAAAATGTTTTACTGTCATTTTATGCTCAAAATAAAGAAACAGGAGTTTTGTTGGAGTAAATCTGCTAATATTAATTGTATATCAGCAGGTAAAATTCAGTGAAACAGAATTATGAACATATTTACACAGTAGATTTTTTTCCATTTTTTCACTGGTCCTTTTTCATCCTCTCATCCTTAGAATAAATGAACAAAAATCAAACCGGAGTATACTTGCTAATCTAATTTGTATATCAACAGGTAAAATGACATTTTCTAATGTTTGTTTGATTGTTTTTATAGATTTATAATTTGTCATAACCTGGCTGACCCTCTCAACATAATTTTTATTTGCAAAGTGGAGGAAAGACGGGATGATCTCATCTCAAATCTGTTCCTTGTCATCACTTTGCCAAAGGCAAGGCAAGGCAAGTTTATTTGTATAGCACATTTCATGTACAGAACAATTCAAAGTGCTTTACATAAAACATTATAAGCAAAAGGGAGAGAAAAAACAATTAGAAGCATGATTCAAAATTAAAAGCATTTAAGATTAAAAAGAGAGAATACAGAGACGTGCAGATTTTAACTTTTGAATAAAATCTACGTAAATGCAGCTGAGAACAGGTGGGTCTTCAGCCTGGATTTAAATAAACTAAGTGTTTCTCTGAGACTTTCTGGGATCTGAGACATTTGGAGCATACAAGCTGAACGAGCTTCTCCATGTCTTGCTCCACCGGGAACATAAAAGGGATCCAGGTCTCTTTCCTTCTAGCATAGACCAGATCCATGACCGTTCTGACTCTGGAACTGATAAAAGACCAGATCCATGTCTGGTTCTGACTCTGGGAACTGATAAAAGGCCGGATCCAGATGACCTGAGGGGTCTAGTAGGTTCATACTGGGTCAGAGGTCACTGATGTATTTTTGGGCCTAAACCATTCAGAGCTTTATAGACCAGCAGCAGAACTTTAAAGTCTATTCTCTGATGGACCGGCAGCCCAGTGTAAAGACCTGAGAACTGGACTGATGTGGTCCACTTTTCTGGTCTTTGTGAGAACTCGGGCAGCAGAGTTCTGAATGAGCTGCAGCTGTTTAACTGATTTTTTAGGTAGACCAGTAAAGACGCTGTTACAGTAGTCAAGCCGACCGAAGATGAATGAATGATGGACTTGTTTTTCCAGATTTTCCTGAGACATCAGATCTTTTATCCTTGAGATGTTCTTCAGGTGATAGTCGGCTGATTTAGTGATCGCTTTGATGTGTTTTTCAAAGTTTAGGTCTGAGTCCATCACTACACCCAGATTTCTGGCCTGATTGGTGGTTTTTATGTGGATGGACTGAAGTTCTGTGACAACCTGCTGTCGTTTCTCTTTGGCTCCAAAAACAAACACCTCAGTTTTTGTTTTGTTCAGCTGAAGAAAGTTGAGGCACATCCAGTCATTAAAGGCCTCCTTCCACTGAAAACCCGTTTAACTTGCTCCTTCTGAAATACGGAGGGTTTCCCCTTGTTTACTTACACATGCTGACTTGCTAGCGTTGCGTTCCCCCCAGTCGGCTGTGCTTCCTCATCACAGAAACAATACGAAGAGAAGAGCGAATCGGGAACACCCCTTGCACTTCTACGTCACATTGCAAATAGCGTATCCCACGTGGGGTTTCTATCTGTCCATTGAAGGCAGGTAACCCTCCACTACACACTAGAAGTAAAGACGGCACGACTGTAGCTTCGGAGTTGAGAAGCTAATTAGCTAACTGTTTGTTAGCATGGCGGAACAAACTTGTTTGTCGGCTCCATTTCCTGTCTGTAGCGAAATAAGAGCGGAGGGCGGAGCTTCCTTCATACACTGATGGGAGGCAGCCAATCAGATGGAAATTCATGAGAAGGACCCGGAAAAGCTGCCGTTGGACCACAAGCCTCTGTTCTAGTATACAAATACAGCTGGATACAAAGATACCAGAAGGTTTTTTAAACAGAAACGATGCAGAATGCATTCAATAATAATGGAGAACACAGAAATATTAATGAAATAACCACGGAAGTACAACTTTAATCTCATCAATACATTTACCAAGAGCTCACAGGGCCCCGGTCTCCTGGTGATACTGTAATATATAGCTGTGTGTCATCTGCGTAGCTATGGTAACTAATATTGTTGTTCTC
>JALJCO010005418.1:0-45473 GCA_023101725.1 Atherinomorus stipes | reverse complement strand
GCTAATGGAACCATGAATTCTGCTGTCTACCAAAAAATCCTGAAGGAGAATGTCCGGCCATCTGTTGGTGACCTCAAGCTGAAGCTCACTTGGGTTCTGCAGCAGAACAATGATCCAGAACACACCAGCAAGTCCACCTCTGAATGGCTTAAGAACAACATGAAGACTTTGGAGTGGCCTAGTCAAAGCCCCCACCTGAATCCCATTGAGATGCTGTGGCATGACCTTAAAAAGGCGGTTCATGCTGGAAAAGCCTCCAATGTGGCTGAATTACAACAATTCTGCAAATATGAGTGGAACAAAATTCCTCCACAGCGCTGTAGAAGACTCACTGCCAGTTATCACAAACGCTTGATTGCAGTTGTTGCTGCTAAAGGTGGAACAACCAGTTATTAGGTTTAGGGGGCAATCACTTTTTCACGCAGGGCCATGGAAGTTTGGATTTTTTTTTCCCTTTAAAAATAAAAATCTTCATTTAAAAACTGCATTTTCTGTTTACTTGTGTTATTTTTGTCTCACATTTAAATTTGATGATCTGAAACATTTAAGTGTGACTAACATGCAAAAAAGTAAGAAATTAGGGAGGGGACAAAAACTCTTTCACACAGCTGTATATAGACAGGTGTGTGTCTTTCCTAATCAAGTCCAATCAGTTTATTTAAACACAGCTGGACTCCAATGAAGGAGTAGAACCATCTCAAGGAGGATCAGAAGGAATGGACAGTATATGAGTTAAATATGAGTCACTGCAAAGGCTCTGAATACTTATGACCATGTCATATTTCAGTTTTTCTTTTTTAATAAATTTGCAAAAATTTCCACATTTCTAGTTTTTTCTGTCAAAATGGGGTGCTGAGTGACATTAATGAGAATTAAAATTAACTTTTTTGATTTTGGCAAATGGCTGCAATGAAACAAAGAGTACAAATTTTAAAGGGGTCTGAATACTTTCCAAACCAACTGTATACATTTATATTTTTTCTTAAAATTCATTGGGGACGCAAAAAGGCCAGAAATCAAATTAACATCCAATTATTTTTGTCAATTTCAACTTGTTTCACTGACAGCTGATTTTTTTTTGTTTTTCATCTCTAATTGGAGGGTATGAATAATTTTGAGGACGACTGTAATTCCATCAACCAGGGGTCTCAAACTCCGGTCCTTGAAGGCAATTAGCTGTTAAATTAATATGCAGAATTTGATAACAAACTTTTGGATCCATTTCATATTAATTAGTTGTGTTGGAGCAGGGAAACATCTAAAACCTGCAGGACAACTGCCCTCGAGATTATTTTGATATCCCTTCAGTTATTTGTTTTATGAATCAGAATAAGAAGACTTTATTGTCTTTGTTCAACGAGTTTTACAACTAAATTAAAACACATTCAGTGCTAGCATGGATCATGAATTAGTACTAAGGATTAAAAAGGGGGAAAAAGTAAGTGAAATATATAAAAATTTGTAAAAGGAATATAAATATAAATACGAATGTCAATTTAAATACAAATAACAACTGTAATAATGCACAGTGACATGTAAGAACAAGGGCAGTGGCATTTTTGTGCTTTTTATGGTGCTGTTGTTTTTGTTTTTCTTTGCACTGTTGTCATCTCCATAGATGGCGACAATATAAACCAGAGCCCTGAGCTCTCCTTGATTAGTCCAAGCTTTGTCATGTTATCTGCATATTTATTGTCCAGGTGGAAGTACAGATATATGTGTGTACTGCAAAGAGTTTTCACCTGACACTGGCACTCATTTATCAAACGATTGAGGTCTGATGAAAATCTGTACATACGACCATTTCCAAACAAGACTGGGCATTTTTCAATTTAGATGTGAGTGGATATGATCAAATCTCACGACAGCTCTGAGTTTGCAGTGCAGCACCATTTAAGCTTAAACAGCCATATATTCTGCACCAAGAATAAGCTATTTACAAAAAATAAAAATAAAATGAATTATAGGCTATAGATTCAGCAGGTTGGTGAAGCCCACATTGCCAAGGTGCATTCATTACTAGTTAATTTCTTTGGATAAAACATCTAACCTGACTCCCGCCACCTGGTATTTGCAATACCATCTGGGGAGGGAGTTAACCCGATGTCATTTCAAATTAGTCTTTTTTTTCTAAAACTCTTGCATGTGATTGGATAGAAGATCTGTCCGTCATCTTGACTGACACGCTACTTCAGCCACTCACGTTGAACCGAATGACGCAACCCGTGACGCAACTCAGAGCGACACCAGAGCCACCACGCATAGAGGATCGAGTTATCAAAACATGTTATCAAGCTCAAAAAGCTTCAGTCAAACAACATGGCGGCGGCGGCGACAGCTAGTACGAGCGGTGTACAGTCTGTGAACGACTTTTGTCGAATGTGCAAAGAAAACCTCCGGCCAAAACGCCGCCCATCCTTCAAAAGTCCCACCCGCGATTAGTGATTGGCTCCTACTATTCTCTAACCAGACGAAATCACCTATAACTGTCGCCTTACTCAGATGGAGTGCGTGAGGAAAGGGAACGCCCCCGCGTGTACTTGTTGAACGCACCCAGATGATGTAAATCAGGTTATAAAACATCTGCTATGTGCTGAAATTGTAGATGTAAAAGCTCAGAAAGCCACTGGGTGTCACACAAGAGCAGCAGAATCTCAGGCCTAAATAAATACATGCAAAACCAAAAGGGAAAGTTCAAAGCTCCTGGTTTACACCTGACACCGGTGTACTTTCTTGAAGAGGAAAGCTTTCTTTCTCAATAATTTGATTTATCAGGAAAAGAAGCTTGTCAACTTTAGATGGCACAACTCTGAATAAATGCGTCGGTGTGATGAATGTCTGGAAATTAACATTAAAAAACAAAAGGCATGACTTTGATTTCTGACACAATGATGAACACAAAGTAGGCAGCATTCATAGTGAAAATGTCTAAGAAATATCTGCTCGCTGTGTTAAACTTTTAATTTGATATGAATACTTGAATCTGTGGTCATGAGTCAGCAGAGAATTTGTTCACTGAGGAAACTGAACTCTTTCATCTATTTTACTCACTTTTTAGTGTTAATTTCTTGAAAGTCTTTAAACTTTTTCTTTTATCTGTTGGATTCGTGGACTCTGTTTGGATAGGAACACTGTTACACTGAAAAAAAATCTGTATATTTTACGGTAAACTGCTGCTGTGGTTGCCAGAATTTTACTGTAAAAAATCTGGTGCCCATGTAAAAGACATTACGGTATGGCTTTATGGAACTGTGAATTACAAGGTTAAATACAGTGTTATTTACAGTAAATTACTGTTAAAGACACACAACGTAACTTTTAGACATTAAAAATCTGCGTTTTTGACTCGTTTTGATGGCACACCAACATTCATTGAGCGCATTTTCGAGCCGTCACTGACCAGTGGTGTCCCGACGCTCAGAAACTGAACTAAGTAAGTTTTGCATCCGGGACACGGCCGTGACGTTGCAGACAAGTATTGGTTGCGCACCGCATCACTTACTAGCAAACAAATATGAACCAGATATGAACGTGCATCATGGAGGATTCAGCAAAGAAGCGCAAGAAAACATTACCGGAGGAAGAGAGGAAAAGAAAGAGAGGAAGTGACAGAACAAGAGTCAAGGTAAGACTGTGCATAGCCATAGCCGCCCTGGAGCAGACTGACAGAAACATGGCGGCTATTCCGCGTCACTTCTCCGACCACCACAGAAACATTCACACAAATTCATACACCAGTGATGCCCTCATTGGAGGCATGGGGGGGTGAAGTGTCTTGCCCAAAGACACAACGACTAGGGGTGTAACGATTCGGTTTAACGATTGATTCACATCACTTCATGGTTTCTGATTCGATTCATGGACGACATTAGTTCATTTAGAACAATACGATTCAATTCGATTCAGTGACTTGAAATTTAGTCAAAAACCATGAATTGTTGCATGAATCGAATTGTTGTTGAACCGAATCCTTACACCCTTAACAATGACAGATGAGCAGGATTTGAATTGCAGATTCTTCGATTATTGTACGACCTGCTCTACCACCTGAGCCACTGCAGCGTTTCAGGTTCAACATAAAGCGACTTTGTGGACTACAGCTCTCCTCATGAGTGATGACATCATATATCTGTTTCTCAGACCCCTCCTGGTGATGTCCATGTTTGAATTATATTTGACTTTATTACCAGATTTAGTACACAAATGTGTGTTTTCCACATATTATAACACTAAAAATTATAGTTATTTATAATTTCTTAACTGACGGTGGCATACTATTTTTTTAACCATATCTTGAACATCTTATTTCGGTATAAATTAAGGTGTGTTCTTGCTGAATTGTTAACAGTTTTGTATCATAAATTTAAAAGTACTCATCAGCTAAATCTGTAATTTAAACAGCATAATACTGTTTATTTTATTGTGATCACATGTTTGTGACATTACAGTATTTCCCTGTTAACCTCACCACACTTGAATATTTTCCACAGTAAAATTGTCTCTTTTGGAAATTGTTACAGTAAAAGGTACAGTTCAACACATTTCCTAATTTACAGTAATTACATGTGTCTTACTAGTCTAGGGTTTTCAATTTTACAGTCTTTTACTGTTGCTATTTAACAGTTTTTTTTTCCTTTAAATTTTACAAACATTTCTTAAAGTGTAGGATCGGTTTAGTGATAACAGATCTGGGAGTCTCAGGTAAAGAAGAAGGCCCTAATGACTAATAAAGTTTGTGATGATGCCTTCTAGTCATTGCTCCTGTCCTCCTTCTAGTAAAATTAATTGTTTTTCCAGGTCTTGTCGTCTTTCAGCCATCAGACTACTGACTTCTGACTTCAGTCTTTTAATTAAGTGATATTTTAATCTGGATTTTAGTAATTTTTTGTAAGCTTTACCTTAGGTATTTCTTGTTTTTGTTTTTTACTTCTCCTGATCTTCTGATCCTTTTGCTTCTGACAAGACCAATGTTTCTTGTTCTGCTGACTGATTATTGCTATGTGATGTGAATGTGGGTGAACTACAAAAGAATTTCCCGATCAGTAAAGTTGTCTTGAAAGACACATGCAGGAAAATGCACACGGCCCACAACACAGTCACGGTGAAGAAGGAGCTGAGCCAGAAGGTTCCTACCCTCACCTACGGTTGTAAGCTGTGGGTCATGATTGTAAGAGCGAGATTGCAGGTACAAGCGTCCGAAATGAGTTTCCCCCGCAGGGTGGCCGGGCTCTCCCTTAGAGATAGGGTGAGGAGCTCGGTTATCCGGGAGGGACTTGGTAAGGTGTTTCAGGCACAATGTAAACAGCGAATTTCTTCTTCTACGCTTGCATTATCGGCAGAGTAGGCTCTGAACGCCGAGGCTTCCATAGTTTACTTAACGCGTATGTGCGCACTTCGCGGAAGTAACATGTAGTACTGTTTAGGCTCTAAAAATATAGTAAATTATGTTGTTTTGAGGGAAATTCTGGACGCTACCCACTCAGGACACTTGGATTACATTGGACGAGCAGTATGGAGGAATATTGACAAGTTTTTGTGGACTTTTATGGACCTTTTTGGTTCAAGCTCCAGTGAACTCCGTTATATGAAAGTTGGGGGGAAACGAAAACCTGTCCGATCTCCGGCTGCATTTGACATATTAAATAAGTGCTGCAGAGTCTTGCTCACCATGAGGGGAAGTGGAAAATAAAGTTACATCATTCTCTGGGTGAACTATTCCTTTAATACCCTAGAGTCAATACTTCTATACCAGCCAGACAAAATGTTGGATTCTTTACTTTTGGAGTATCACAATACCACTGTATAGATACAAAACATGCAATTTTTTTTTTCACTTCTGAGAGTTTTAGGCAATGAAATGATGTGAAAGCAGATTCAAGCTTCTGTATCACATGATGGTGGTAGCCTATCAGATTCTAGTTTCTGTATCACATGATGGTGGTAGCCTATCAGATTCTAGCTTCTGTATCACATGATGGTGGTAGCCAATCAGATTCTAGCTTCTGTATCACATGATGGTGGTAGCCAATCAGATTCTAGCTTCTGTATCACATGATGGTGGTAGCCTATCAGAGTCTAGCTTCTGCATCACATGATGGTGGTAGCCTATCAGATTCTAGTTTCTGTATCACATGATGGTGGTAGCCAATCAGATTCTAGCTCCTGTATCACATGATGGGGGTAGCCTATCAGATATGACGATGCTGCTACTGTTTGTGATGATAATGATGTTTCTCCCCGCTCAGGTGTCTGAGCGGGGAGATCTTCGGTGTGGTGTCCCACAGGGCTCGGTCCTGGGACCACTTCTCTTCTTGCTTTATCTCCTCCCTCTTGGCCAGATTATCCAGCAGTACAGTGATGTGGCGTACCATCTTTTTGGCTGACGACATACAGCTGTACTGCTCTTTTAAAACCTCAGAGGTCCACAGACTCCACTCTCTGATGAACTGTTTGTCCCAGATTCATTGGTTAAATGACAACTTTCTTGCCCTGAATCCTGATAAGACTGAGACACTCATAATTGCCCCTGACAGTGCCATCCCCGACATTAAACAGCACTTGGGTGATCTGTGTTCCTCGGTCAAATCCAGTCTACGCAATCTTGGAGTGATTCTCGATGAGGGGATGTCACTTGCATTACACTCAAAACAACTGATCAAGAACTGTTACTTTCATCTGCGCAATATCTCCAAGGTGAGGAAAATCGTCTCACATGATGATTTGGAGAAAATTATCCATGCTTTTGTTTCCTCAAGACTGGATTACTGTAACAGCCTGTTTACTTGCCTGAGTAAGAAGGAGCTGGGCCGCCTACAACTTGTCCAGAACTCTGCTGCAAGACTCTTGACCCGCACAAACAGGAGAGCACACATCACTCCTCTCCTGAAGTCCCTGCATTGGCTCCCTGTTGCTTCTAGGATAAACTATAAAATCCTGGTCCTTACTTTCAGGGCCCTTCATGGACAAGCGCCTGGCTACATTACGGGTCTGATTCAGCCGTATACTTCGGTCCGTAGCCTGAGGTCCGGAGGTCAAAACCTGCTTATGGTCCCTCGGACCCGTTTTAAAACCCGAGGAGACTGGTCCTTTAAAGCGGTGGCACCCCATCTCTGGAATGAACTCCCTCTGTCTCTGCGCTCTTTGGACTCAGTGGACACCTTTAAACACCAGTTAAAAACGCACCTGTTTTCACAAGCCTTCCAAAGCACATAGCCAAGTGTTTTATTTACCTTTTTACTGTATTTTAAATTGTTCTTGCTTGTATTGTTTTCATGTTATCATGTGAAGCACTTTGTGACTCCTGTCTGTGAAAAGCGCTATACAAATAAAGTTTACTTACTTACTTACTTAATTGGTATTTTTCACACTTAATGCAGGTTATTGCACATTATGTTTTGGTAAATTTATAATATTACTATTACATTTTATAAATGAACATTTTCCACTGAATTAATTTATATAATCTTAACATGTATTTAAGTTTTTTGATAACTGAAACAAGTTTTTACTGATATTTTAATTTAATTTACCCCTGAGTAAATTATTATTGTCGTTTTAAAAGCATTTATTTTAGAGGATTAGGGCCACTGGGGAAAAAAATACAATTCTGGGAAAAATGTCAGGATTCTGTGAAAGTCAGAATTTTGACTTCTTTTTTTTTTTCAGTGGCCCTAATCCTCTTCCGTACTTTGTGGTACTTCTTTTCTCAAGTTTTACTTATATCTAATATTGCCCTTGCATTCAAGATATTAATGCAAACTCTACAATCATAGGATTTTCTTTTAAGGGACAAAAATAATCAGTATGGATATCAATGAAAAAATATCATGAACTACTGGTATTGTATCAACAGGAAAAATTTTGTTGTCGCCCACCCACATTTATGTTAGGTCTCCATGCTTCAGTAGTTATCAGTCAGTGTTCAGTGATTAGAAGAAATGCACAAGCACACTTTAATCTTAAAATATTCAGGTTTAATGAAAATGAGCGATAAAGAAAAAATATTTCTAGTTTAGTTCTTAGGGAGTAAAATGAACTCAGGGGTACTTTCACACAATACTGTGCAAGTCTAACCACAGGAATCTTCATATAAAAGATTCCTCCATCTTCCGCTCCATCTAAAGATTCAGTATATCCATTTAATTATTTTAACCTGTTTCTTGTTTTCTTTTGTGAACAGCTAACGAAGGGCAAACGTTAACAATAAGGAAATACAGTATATCATATCAGAAGATGACCTTTGTACTGGCGTGCATATCAGTTTCAATCATACAACTCGCAGTTATAAGGAAATGGAATAAACAGAACCACAGCCACAGAAATGGTATCAGTGTAATCTCTTTTTTTTTTTTTCTAATGTAGTGAGTCATTGGAAAAGCCAATGACTTACACGCAACCTCAGCTTAAATCCAGATGAATCACAGATCTCAAACAGAGAAAAGACATGTATTTACATCTGTGTACAATGTCAACACACAGTTTGTTTTGGGTTATGTGGTCTATTTGGTGGTTGCGGTGGGGGGGGGGGGGGGCAAATCTAAAAAGTTACTGCAATACTATAAAGTGACAGCAGTCAAAAATATACCAACTAGGGATGTTACACATTAGCTTTTGTTTTTTGTTTTTTTTACCGATATAAGATATACCGATATTGTCCAACTCTTAATTTATCCAATATCAGCAGATACCAATCTATGTAGACAACTGTGAGGTTGTACCAATTATATTCTGCTCTAACAGCAAAGATCCCAAAATATCCTTAACTCAGCCAGACGAGTTCATTTTGGACATCTGGCTGCCAGATATCAGATACTCGCAGGTATTAGCCAACACGTGGCTAATTCTAATGTTTCTGACAACTTGGTAACTTAACCAACAACTTAAAACCACACTGTGAAAAAAAGTCGAAAAAAATACAGTCGAAAAAAATGTTAAATCGCAACACTCAAAAAACTGTAAATTTCAAAATTGTACATCATCGTAGTAAATATGTCAAATGTCTGTAGATAAATTTTTACAGGTAAGCTATATAAAAATACAGTATTTTACTGTGATTTCTTTTCACATAGGCAAAATTAAAGACACACAACGGAACCTTTAACAGTTTGCTCAGTGACGCGCCCCTATCGGCGGCTAAACTAGCATCCATCTTGTATCGTACCTGTACTGTAAGCTCACTCCAGCCAGTAAAAGACAGTCTTATCTTGACTCTTGTTCTGTACCTTCCTCTCTTTCTTTTCTTCTCCTCCTCCCGTAATGTTTCCTTGCGTTTTTTTACCAAAAAAAGCCAGGATGAACGTTCAAAACAGCCGCGACGTTGATATCTGGTTTACATCCGGTTGCTAGACAGTGACGCGATGCTGCAACCAATAGTAGGCTGCAACATCACAGTCGCGTCCCGGGTGGGAATCTTACATACTGCTGTTCCTGAGCCCCGGGACGCCTCTGGGCAGTGATGGCTCTAAAATGCGCATAATGAATGTTGGTGTGCCGAAAAAACGAGTCATAAACGTGTATTTTTAAGGTCTAAAAGTTACGTTGTGTGTCTTTAATAGGGGAAAAAGTGTAAAGTCAAAAGTGGTTAATTACTGTGAAATTTACGGTATCATTCCGTACAAATTACAGATCTTGTTTATGTGGACATTTGAATTTGCAGTGTAAAAAAACATAGCACAATTTTTACAGAGATATTAGAAGCAGCTTCAAAGCAAGTCAGTCTGTAGCAGCAGCAGCAGCTGTAACGTAGTCACATGACTCTGAGAGGCATGCTGGGATATGAAGCTCTTCCAGGATAACAGCGACTTTTCTGCTGATGGAACAAGATCTCAGGGGAATTTGGTAATGGAATGAGATCTTGGGAGATTTCATTCGTAAAAATATAAATCTGAAAAAATCAATACAGATATATCGCATTTTAATGCCGATATCGGCCGATAATATTGGTAGGCCAATAATACTGGACATCAGTAATACAAGCAAAAGGAAATCTCTTTGTATTAAATCATTTTATTATCTTCCTGACTATAAAAGTACAGTGCATCATACCAGACACCGCACATACCTTCGTCTGTTCGCTCGCTCACTTTGCTTCTGGCTCTTCCTCCTCAAACCTGACTGACTGCCCCAAAACTTTGGCAGGATTTCTATCATGATTGGCGGCTCCTTGTAAAATAGATATTGTAAAACAGAGAGGCGGTACCCATCAACACGGATGTGTCATGATATATTCATCTATAAACTTATGGATGTGGCACCAGTGTAATGTTATGCAAAGAAGGCTGCCAAACGTTTACATGCACCCAGATAAGAGTCTGCATTCTGATGGAAGACGTGTTTACATGGATTTTGAATCCATTTTTAAAGTGCACTCTGATACCACCATAGATAGAAACTCATACCTGTAAAGAAAGCAGAGACAGAGACAAGGACAAGTCATGCAGCTCAACATGCAGCGTGAAGGAGCTCACCGGGCCTGCAGTGCGGTCTGAATGGCAACGTGGCCGACCACAAACAGCCCACAGTCACAGCCAGTTATTTTTCTCCCATTCTTTTTTTTTAAAACCTCCTCACCTTCGTCATGAGGACAGCTGAAAAAAAGGCAAAGAGGAAGACAAAGATCTGAGTAGAGTCTAAAAAAAGGTACAGTAATAAAAGTCAAATGAGGAACCGTGATGATGGGCACCAGCTGGAAATCATGAACCTGAGATTCCTCTGGGTGCCCACTTCGTCTTTTTTTAATCACTATTCTAACTTCTTTCATGTAACAGGAGGATGTAACTCTGCTTGGTTCTTCTTCATTTAACTTCATTTTTTAGAGTTTTTAAGTGTAAACATGTGTAATGTTGGAATTACCCAAGTCCAGTCCTCCAGAGCTACAATCCTGCAACTTTTACATGCGTTCCTTCTCCAACACACATTATTTCCCTCATGTGCATGCATTCAGCTCTCAAAATAATAATAAATAAATAAATGAATGAATTAAAAAAGAATATGTATATAAATATATAATTAAATAATAATAAAAATGAAATAAAGTTAATTATTTTTTATTAGCAAATTAATTTATAATTAAATATTATTAAATTCTTATTTAAATAAATTAATTAAGTTCTTATTAATCAAATTAATGATAACTATTTTTAATTGGTAAGCATATATATTTATATATACATATATATGAAAGTCATGACATTGATGAATAAAAAAATTGAAAAAAAGCACATAAAAATATTAAACAAGTAAATAGGTATGATGGGGCTCCAAAGCTAAAGATATTTTTAAGCAACACTTTGAGACAATCACTGCAATTTATGTTTTTACTCTTATTTCCAACTGCAATTCAAAAGTAATATTTATTTTACTTAATTATAATTTTGTAAACTTTTTGTTTATTATTAGTTTCTTTAGTTTCTTTTTACTTGAATTGCTATTGTAAATTTAGTCTTTGCTTTAATTGGAGGGTATGAAAAATTTTGAGAAAGACTACACACACACCCCCACATATATATATGTATATATATATAGTCAAATGATATCTTGTTGTTCCTCCAACCTGTGTATTTAGGAAGGTTAAGTTCACATAAAGCAAATATTCTGACTCATTCTGGTGTGTTTGTCATTTTAAAGGTGCTGTTGTTAAAGTCTAATTGCACCTGGCACAGATACAGCAAATAAACAACTCCAGAGGACATAAATTCACTTTCAACTCAACCAGCTGAGGAAGTTTAGTTTTACTTGCTCCAGTCCAAATATTAACTAGACGGAGAATCAGAGCCGTTTGATGTGAAAGGAGAAGCTAAACACTCTGATCGACACCTGCTTGGTTCAAACCACCTCTGCAAATCTGCCAGTTCCTCCCCTCCCCTCCCCTCCTTCCACACGTGTGACACGGTCACCCTGCTGGCCAATCACAGGCAGTCACAGACCAAGAAGAAGATAAAAAACAGAAGCAAGGAGGCTGCACGCTTAACAGCCCTCACACATGCCGTACTGCTGGAGGACTCTCAGACACACACACACAACCTCTTCAACATTTTTCTGCCTCTCAACATCTTCTTCAGCTGCCTTGCTTCCCTCCTCCTCCTCCTCTTCCCCACTCAGGACTTTTACAAACTAAAGAGGAGACCTGATTTAAATGCACCTTTTCCCTTCGTGGCGTGCCTTGCACACACCTGCCAGCATGTGCCTTCTCACAGCTGCTTTGCTGCTTCTTGCACTTGGTGAGTATTTTCTTGTTATTAGTGAAGTCACAGCCATCATCGATGCTCTAAACTCTAATGATGACATGAAACACTGTTCACTGGTCTGGTTAACCATTTAATGGTCAATTAAGGATGACTCATTGCTTTAGAGAGAAAACCTGCAAATTCATTTTCCCAGGTTTAACAAGTTAATGTTTAATATGAGTGGCTCGGTTTTCCTGATGAAAGCTGCAGGCTGCATCCTTAAAGTAGCAAAGAAAAGCTTTGAAAGGTGTTATGTAATATGACTGTACGCCTTTTCTAACATGTTGCAGCTGCATTCAAAGCAATTACTCTTAATCCTCTGGACTTATCAGGCACTTGTTATCGACTCCCTTATTTTGCACAACCAATCAAGAGATTTAGGGAAATATTTGAAACTAAAATTAAACCAAAACAACCCTGTAACTGAGCTTCAGATATCTGGCTTTGTTTTGATTTGGTCCTCAGTCCTTTGTGGCCATTAATTATTGGCTAATAATTAGGGCTGGGGATAAAAATTGATACACTGAAATATCGCAATATTTTCATATGCAGATTTCATATAATGATTCAAAAATGCAGTATTGATCTATTTTACCAGCGAAATCTCGCGAGATGTCACGAAAACCCGCAAGATTTTTTTACTGAACAACAAAATCTCGCAAGATTTCATTAGTAAAATAGATCGATACCACATTTTCACGTATCAATATGATATCAGCATAAGAAAATATCGCGATATTTCAGTGTATCAATTTTTTTCCCCAGCCCTACTAATAATTGATTTTCATTATATTTTGGGATATCCGATATTATCGGCTGATTTGGGCATTAAAAGTGGTATGAGAAGATATCTGTATCGGCTTTTTGGGCTGATATTTCAAAAAATGAAATTTTGTGAGATTTCGTTAGTAAAATCGCGTGAGATTTTGTTACGCAACAACAAAATCTCGCAAGATCTTGTCCATTAGCAGCAATCCAGCATGTAGAAAAGTCCCTGTTATCCTGGAAGAACTTCATTTCCCAGCATTCCTTTCAGAGTCATGTGACTACGGTGCAGCTGCTGCTGCTACAGACTGACTTGCTTTGTAGCTGCTTATAATATGTCTGGTTTTAAGTTGTTGGTTAAGTTACCAAGTTGTTAGAAACATTAGAATTAGCCACATGTTGGCTAATACCTGCTGGTATCTGATATATGATAGTATCTAATACCTGCTAGTATCTGATATATGATAGTATCTAATACCTGCTAGTATCTGATATCTTGGCAGCCAGATGTAAAAAATGAACTCCTCTGGCTCAGATAAGGATATGTAGTTGTATTTCTCAAAATATGACAGATACAACCACACAGCTCTCTGCATATATCGGTATTGGTTGATATTGGAATTTAAGAGTTGGACAATATTGGTATCTCGGATATCGGTGCAAAAAAAGAAAAAATCAAACATCCCTAATTATATTTATCTGAAATTAAAATATTCCATAATAAACAAGCTCAATCTGTACACCACTACCCTCACTATCATGTCATCGTTTAGTTTTGTAGTCATGTGGTAAAAATACCAGTTCTACTATTTCCAATCACACATCAAATGTCATGCAGGTGGAAAGTTTCAGCTGTAAAATATTTAGCAAGAACAGAAACCAAGAAGTGCAACTTTGCTTTAAGCATTTTTTTTAGGTATCAGGGCCACAATGTACACAACATAATCTGTTTAAATTGTTAATTAAATTTGCGGCCAAATCCTCTAATATTGATATATTTTCTCAATCTTACTTGTAGTTACGGTTTATTTTGCATGAATAGAAATCATGCTCACACAAGAGACCATGAATATTAAGTCATCTAATGAGATTTAGTGGCAGGGATAAGATATTAAATCGTTCGCAGCAGATTTGAATGCAAATTGTAAAATACAACAGTATTTTGAGAGGAAGGGAAGGCTGTGGGGAATATTTTTGAGATGATTCATCAGCTACTGCAGCTACTTGGTTGATTACAGAGCAGTTTGCTTTTTATGTTTAGGAACTAAAATATGAAAAGACTTAGCTGAATTACAGGACTTCTTCATGTTGGTGTTGCACCGACATGAGTTTCCTGCAGTAATAAATCCTCCATGGCGTGATTCGCTTTTATCTGCAACAGTTACTAATTTCATTTTGAAAAAAAAAAAAAAAAAAAAAAAATTCACCCAAAATTAGAAAAAGAAAAGTTCAAATATAAGTTATAACTGGTGTAACATGCAATGAAAATACAGAACTGCTCAGACATTTTCCTATTCTTTTCTAATTTATTAGAATGATGTTTGCAATTTTCCGATTCATTGATGAGCCTATTTTATAAACGTTCCTGTGAAGATCATATATATATATATATATATATATACATGATCTATATGAACATATTTTGGCAACAACCCAAGTAATGCAAACATACAAAGAAATTATAACATTTATGTTCATAAATGAGGCTATGTGTTATATAATGAAATGACACAGGGAATAAGTATTGAACACATGAAAATATGGAGGCACAAAAAGATCTGGAAAGCCAAGAAATCAGCTGGAGTCTGTCAGTATTTAGAAAGTAATCCTGTCCTCTATCAGTGCAAAGTAATATCAGCTGGTTTAGTCCTGATTGATGCCTTTAAAAAAGTTTCTCATCATCAAAGTGTCAGACAAGAAGAAATTCCTTGATGGGTAAAATCAAAGAGCTGTCTAAAGACCTACGCAACCTTATTATTGCAAAGACACTGAAGGCATTGGTTCCAGGTGCATTTCTGAACTTCTGAAAGTTCCAGTGAGCACCATTGGGACCATCATCCGGAAGTGGAAAGAACACGGCATGGTCATAAAGCGGCCACGGCCAGGTGCTCCTCACAAGATTTCAGACAGAGGAGTCGGAACAATCATCAGAAAAGTTCTCCAACAGCCCAGGACCACTCGTGGTCCTGTGTGTGTATATACAGTATATATATATTTGTGTGTGAGTGTGTGTGTATATAAATATATATATATATATATATATATATATATATATATATATATATATATATATATATATATGTGTGTGTGTGTGTGTGTGTGTGTGTGTGTGTGTGTGTGTGTGTGTGTGTGTGAGTGTGTGTGTATATAAATAAATATATATGTATATATATATAAAGTTGCCTTTTAAACAGCTGTGTTATCTCCAGTGGGTGCTCATTTTTACACTTAAAACTTAAAACTTACTTAGTTTTAAGTGACACTTGGAGAGTGAGTCAGTCAGTCAGTCATTTTCTGTACCGCATAGTTCAGGGTCGCAGGGGTTGCTGGAGCCTATCCCAGCTATTATCAGGCGAAAGGCAAGGAACTCCCTGGACAGGTCGCCAGTCTCTGGCAGGGCCACTTGGAGAGTGGTTCACCTCATATCTTACAGTTTATGCAAACACCTTTTTTTTTAAACTTTACAGCCACAAAGGCCCAAATTAATTTTATTTGTTTGAATTTCTTTGATCCAATAGCCAGGTAACCTATTTTTTTGTTTTATATGCAAACTCAGACTTATCCTTTTTTTCACAAAAGTTTTGTAGGCTGCATTTGTGGGCCTGTGTGTCATTTGTTTGATAATGTTTGTCTCTGTTTAGGCAAAATAAACAAGTTTATGTCATCTACAGCCTGGATGTTTCATTTTACGCCAAATAGCTGAGCCGTTGATGATGTTGCTTTGGTGACCTGAATCTAGCATTAAGATGAAAGTTAGGTCTCTGTTGAGTGTTAAAAAAACACTCACCAAAGAAGTTATTGCAAATACTTGTCAGGTCTAAGTAAAGTGATGTAGTTACCTACTGTATAAGATCATTACTGCATAGATATACATTTTGTAGCACAGAATGTTTTCTTGTCATGTGCCCAAGTGTAATTTCTGAGCGAAAACGCAAGACAAGCCAATAGAAATAATGTTTATTGATGTAAAATGCAAAGTTTAGATTTTGAGGCGCGTGGTTTTCATGACCACTTCCTTCATGAGTGTTTGACACTAGAAAACTGTTCTCACGTTCATCTGCTGAGGGGTAGAAACTGTAGTCTGTAGGCATAATCATAAGTGCATGCTAGTTTGGAAATCAGTTGTGGTCCAGTTTGCAACTTACACAATTATGAGGAAATCAGAAACCTCATCTGAAAATTCTCAGTAAGGGTTAAGTATGGTTTCACTTTTTACAAAAATTCCATGGGAAAAAGAGTTCATTTTTAATTATTTGAATATATTGAAAAAGTAAATAGATAAAAGATCCTTGGGTTTGACGCCTTGTCCAATCATAGCTGTGTGCATTGACAGCTTGGCTTCTCTTTGTCATCCTTTCCAGATTCCATTTGCTGTGCGCAGTTTCTGGCACCTCTGAACATGGAAGGGGTCACAGGGGAGGTGCGGTTTGATTCCACATCCCAAATGGCCACAGTCAATGTGTCTGGCACTGGATCCTGTGGGCCAGTTAACTTTTCCCTGAGTGAGTTTCCTGTTATGTACGGCCACTTTGCTAAGCCCTGTTCGGAAGCAAACATCGGCTCCAGCATCTTCACCTTCATGGCTGACCCTACCTCCGAGTTCGTCATTAACATGACACGCCTTTTCCAGCAAAGATCAAACCTGGATGACCTCTCTCTGTCTTTGCACACATGTAATGGGACCAAAGTATGCACAACCGTAAGTCAAGGTCAGATGACATTGACTCAGCAGGCCAGGTTCACACAGTCCATTGCAGGTAACGTCTATATACGTCTTAACCAAGAAAATACCAACCCCCGAATTCTTGCTGACCTAATGACAGTCGGTCAGACAAACGTCTCACAAACCAACGTCACTCTCTTTGGATCTACAAGTACAGCTGCAAGCTGTAATGCTCTTCTTGAAAGCCTAGAGCCCTCAGCCTTGATAAGTTTGGGCGTTGTAAAGGTCGGACACCCAATTCACCTTCAGAAATCCCGTCTAGACCTTAGTGCCTTTACTGACACATTTAGGTTTCTTCTCATCAGCATCAGATCGAGTTACATGTGCGCTCAGATATATACTGTACCTGAGAAAATGGTGAGAGCCGATGTGAACATGAGAAGAATCAAAGGTTACTTCAGTTTTCAGCAGGCTTCTCCGTTTGATGTGACAAAGTTTAGCTTGAATCTCGCAAACTTACGAAGCAGAGTTGGCCCTTATCATGTCCATGACTTCCCTGTCCCTTCGGTCAGGTCAAACCCATGTTCAAATGATAACGTGGGGGGCCACTGGAATCCATTTGCAATCAACAATAGTGACTTGGCATACCCAAACGGGCCTGGCTCAACACATGACAGATATGAAATGGGGGACCTCAGTGCCAAGCACATGTCTCTGGCAGATAAAAATGGGGTGAATGTCACGTTCATGGACTTCAATCTCCCTCTGTTCGGACGAAACAGCATTGTAGGTCGCTCTGTTGTGATTCACCAGCCAGATGGTGCGAGGTTTGTTTGCGCCAGCATTGGTTATCCTGGTGAGGTGATGACAGGCAGAGCCATATTCCAGAGCCCAGTCGTTGGCGAGATCAGGTTTACCCAGCTGGTGAACAATCCTCTATCAGATGTATCCATCTTTGCGGATCTGTCATATGGCAATCAGGCAATGTCACCAACCAGAAACCACAACTGGCATGTTCACATGTACCCCATTAGCTCAGAGAGGGATGATGATGATGGGCGCTGTGGCACAACAGGAGGTCACTGGAACCCCTTCGACATCAACACAAGTGACAGCAGCTATGCCCAGCAGTGCCGCCCATCTTGTCCCCTGTGCTGCGAAGTGGGAGACCTCTCCAACAAACACAGTACCATTAATCTTGATACTAGAGTAGGAGGCGTGGATGCAAAACACTTCTTCACTGATGTCACCTCTTGGTTGCCTATGCAAGGCATTATTGGTCGTTCTGTGGTCATCCATGAATCAGAAAAGGGAGGGCCAAGGATTGCTTGTGCTAATGTAACCATGGTTCGAGCCACCAAAGCTAGATTAGGAGACTGGTTTGGTCCCGGGTTGTCCAGTGGTCAGGTAGGATTTTCCCAAACTGTCCCACAAAGCCCCACAAGTATAAATGTAGACCTGAAAAACCTGCGTTCCTTAGCTGGAGGTTACCATGTTCACATATTGCCCCTCAAACCTGTCAGCGCTGAGCCCTGCTCAAATGCAGACATCCTTGGCCACTTCAACCCATTCATGTGGAACATAACAAACTCCCCCCCACCTGGAGAAGGCACTGTGGACCAGTATGAGATAGGAGACATCAGTGGGAAGTTTGGAATGCTGACTGGAAGAGATGACTTTGAAGCAGTCTATGAGGACCCAGTAATGCCACTTACTGGACCCTACAGCATCATGGGAAGGTCTCTGGTAGTCCATCATACCAATGGATCTAGGTGAGAACGCCTCCCCACCCCTACACCATGCACACACACACGTTTGTACTTCCATTTTTGTAAGGACAGTCACTGACATAATGCACTCCTTAGCCCCTTATCCTATACCTAACCATTAAAACTGATAGCCTAAACTTTAACCTTGCCCCAATCCCAACCAAAACATAATTCTAAGCCAAGCTCTAAAACCAAATTTTGACCCTCCAGAAAGCGTCTTTCTTATTCTGGGCTTGCACCAACCAATTCTTATTGCCCCAGACTTAAGACTGAATGGGCCTGATTTACAAAGACTCGAAATTGCGAGTCTAATGTCTTTGCCTCGCAAAAAAAAATAGCGTGCGCTGTCATTTTAGCGTTTGCGGGTGATCTACAAAGATTACACGCGCAATCTGTAACAGGCGCAAACAGCAGGATTTAAATGAGGATTTAGCGTGCGCTCTCCCTGCGCCACGGAAAGTTCAGAAGAGCATGTGGTAAACGCAAAATAAAAATCATCCTGATAGAGAGATGTTAGTTTCAGAGATATAATGAGGCAAATAAAAAACAGAATATAAGATAAATATGAAGAGTTCATTTGCAAAAAAAGACAAACGCCATTTAGAAAAAACGGAGTTAACTGCTTTTGCAAATAAACTCTTCATTTACTTTTTGAATATTTTCAGAAAATCAAGCTCACGTGAAGTAGAGGGTTTTAATGATGTAAAATGGAGATATGGCGTTTGTACCCGACAGCAACAAAAGCAGTTAACTCCGTTTTTCCACAGTGGCGTTTGTCTGTTTTTGCAAATGAATTCTTCATAATAACTATAAATAAAAATAATGCAGCAGGTTTCCCTGTGGATCGTAAGAAGAGGCCAGTTTAAGGACATGGATAAGGACACGCTGTTGAAGATGATCTGATATTACGCACAGACTGCGCGCTCTTTGGCACAATGCCAGGCGCGGGACCTGCGTAATTGCCCCCCACCCCATGCAAAACTCAGTAAAAAAATAGTATTAGTTTGTGCGACGTTACTGGTTATTTTCACTGAGTTTTTTGTGGGGTGGGGGCCAACTTCACGCAGGACAGCAACCTCAGAACAGCAGCAGCAGTCGCTGCGGTGTGGAGGAGCAGGAGATGATTTTAATTTAAAAATATGCCATTGGCAAAAAGTAAAAGAAAATAAAAAGACATAATTAATATCAGCTTTAACTAGCATGATGCTGCAGCTGCAGATGTTCTGGTTCATGTCTAGAATAACCGTGTTTAACAGTGATGTTGATTGTTATTTAATTAAATAATGAAAACTTGACGTGTCGCCTGAACACATCATGAGAAATGATTCTGACCCGATGTCTGCAGTCCTGCAGCAGAACCGGTTCTGACCCGATGTCTGCAGTCCTGTGTGCCGCATCTTTCAGCCATCAGTGCGTAAAGCTGCCAGTTATACCTGCTTTTCAGACGTGCTAAATTACACGCAATCTTTTGCCCCCGCTTTCCTTTGAACAGTTGATAGATCACATTGCGCGTGTTAAACTGAGGTTTTGCATAGTCTCCTCCCAATATTTTGCGCTTTCTGGCAGAAACGCCTAGTTTGCATATTCATCTGCAGCAGATGCGCAAAATGGACAGCGGCGCTATTTTGCCCCTTGACAGGCGCAAACCTCCTTTTGCCCTGCTTTGTAAATCAGCTCTGGCGGATTATTGCGTGCGTAATGAAGATAGCGCCTGTTTTAACAAGCGCAAACCTTTCGTAAATCGGGCCCAATGTCTTTAGTAAATCTTAGGAGTTTACCTGGAGTCAGGGCGTATCCCCGCGGTCTTGATTGTTAAGTTTAAGGTGGCAATCTACATCTGTGTCATATCAATCTTTTCCAAGTCTTGAGCTTGCGATAATATTAAACATGTCACAGTGACGCAATCCAATCAACAACCACTAGCTAGATGAGCTCTGACAAAAGCAGGAACAGGTGCCGACCTCCAAAACCGTCGGTACACAGAGTTGCAAAATACGTTGACCAGAGCCGTGGAAATACAGAGTTGTGACATACGTTGCCTTCGCTGTAAAGGCCCATTTATGCTCCCTTACATATGAAAGGGAGCATAAATGGGCGTTTCGTGCGTCGCCCTGCGTGGCTGCCTTCATGCTTCCGTGCGTCTTCTTCATTCCCATGGTTCATCTCAGTTTGTCTGCTAGGCGGCAGTGCTGCCTGTCCCTGCGCCCTGGTGACGTGATGTCGTAGAAATAACTGTATTTTCAGACACACTCACACAGCCTCTCTTCTAAAGGCTGCAGTTACCGGCCACAGCGCCAGTTGCAAGTCTCATTTCTTAATCTTGCCTCAAGTCCCTTTAAAAGTGGTCAAGTGAATCACAAAGGCGTCCAAACGAACCCCACGCTGTCATATCTTATGAAAAAACAGGCAGCAGCAATCAGATTACTGACAGTAAATACTAAATAAACATGGTTAGGTACTGTACTGTATGCTGCATACACACGTTTGAGACTTAATGTATTTGGTCAGAGAAAACATGATGGGAACAAATTACTTGTATATAGTAACCCTGTAAGATTCACAGTCTATAAATACACTATTCACAAAAAGTTAGGGATTGTCAACTTTCGGTTAGAATTTAAGGAATATGTCAAATTTTCACACCTTATTGATATTATATCATGAATGTTGGACATTTAACTGGAACAATGATGTGGTAATCCCTCCATCTCAAACAATTTGTTAAAAGAAAAGCAAACAACGTTGGGTATACCACAACATAAAAACGACAATGTCTCAATAACTTGTCATGTGTTCGGCGTCATCTCGGTCTAATGATGTCTGAATTTATTTTTATTTTTTTGTGGTTAGTCATCTTTTTGGAGAACAGCATGATGTGCAATAAATATTCAACCATTGAACAATACATGTGCATTGAAAGTTTAGAGAAAGTCTAATTTAGTTCACCTGGAAAGGTTGTAAAAGATTTTAGGTTCATTCTGACATTATACAAAAAGCCAAATATCCTTAACTTTAGTCATACCAGGCATTAAAATGACCAAGAAATATGAGAAAGCTAGGATGGTCTCAATTTTTTTCCTTCTCTTAATTCAATTTCCACCCCAATTTTTTTCATCTTATCGTCTGTCAGTTTAGGGTACTCCAAGTCATATTACTGTTAAGTCACATTAATTTTTTCTATGTTATCAAGAAAGAAAGAAAGAAAGAAAGAAAGAAAGAAAGAGACTGTAAAAATGAAAAAAGAGGCAAAATGGTTCACATACAAGATGACCACAGGTTCCTTTATTTCACCAGTTACACAACAGCAATGCTTTCTAAAAACAAAGGAGGAAGCATTTTTCTGTCTAAAAAACACTATTACAAGGTATGTATATGTATGTAGAAAATAGTCATAACTGAACTGAACTTTTAAACTAAATTGGAAACTGATGCTCTGCCAAGCTGAGCAAACATTGTTAATCTATTCAGGGCAACAGTATAGAGTGTCACTGTCATATCCTCCTAATGTATTGTGTTATAATACACAGATAATATTCCTCATTCAGAGATAATGACTCAGCAAAATGCTATGATGAAAAAAATCCCTTGGGGTTAAATCTGTAGGATTTGGGTGTGTTTGCTCATCTCTGTATGTCTGTGTGTGTTTGTGTTTTCTCTACAGAATTAGGTGTGCTAACATCTCAGCGGAAACCAATACAGATGGACAATGGACCACTGCTAAGGCTGTTTTCACTGGTGGGGTGACTGGGATGGTCTGGCTGGTAAGAACCAGAACAAAGAAAAGTCACATACTGTTGCAATTTATACACTTGTCACTGTAATAGTGATCTGTATCTTTCTTTACTGTAAAAAAGACAAAGTGGAGAAAAATAGAACCAAAGAGGATGTTGATGAAAGATTATCTATAAGTGAAACTGGTATTTCTAACATTTCTAGCCAGATGCAGAAGTTTGGAGTGGACTGGAAGTTAGCATGGTGCTTTGTATTTCATTTCAGAAGTTAAAGTTTCTCAGATTTCAGTCAGAAAAATCACTGAACTGTATCCTCACAGTCAGTCTCATAAACCCTGACCACAAAATCCAACACGACTCTCCGCTGCATAATAAATGCATTAATGAAGCATTAATGAAGACTTTGTTATCACTTCTGTATGTTTGTGTACTGTTACATTAGTTGCACACGTTGTTCTTTTCAGCCTCTTTCTGCAGAGATGTTTCTTTGGTGTTTGAATGCTTAAAATGCAATATATATATATATATATATATATATATATATACTGTATGTATGTATACAGTCGTCCTCAGAATTACTCATACCCTCAAATTAAAGATGGAAAAAAAAATAAAAATCAGACGAAATTGACTAAAGTTATAAGTAAAAATTCTATAAAAATCATGACAATGATTTTGAATTGTGGTTTTTCAGTAATACTAAAAACAAACACAAAAAATAAAACAAGTAAACAAGCATGATGGGGCTCAGAAGCTAAAATTTTGTTAAGCAATACTTTGAGACAATCACTGTGATCAAGTGTTTTCTCTAATGTTCAAAAATACTTCTACACCTGTTGACAGGTATGTTGGTCCACTGTTGGGAAAGGTGCTCTAATGTGCCTGGGACAGTTTTGTTTGTTTGTTTTTTCTAATTATTATTTCCAAACACAATTCAAAAGCATTATAATTTTGTAAATTTTTATTTATTATTAGTGTCTTCAGTTTCTTGTTATTTGGATAACTATTGTGAATTTAAACTTTTCTTTATTTGGACGGTATAAATAATTGTGAGGATGACTGTGTAGACATATATTTATGAAATAAATACATCAATAAAAATAAAAATAATAACATTGTTATCAACTTGTTTAAGTTAGCTATAGGCCTAGCAGCAATAGCTAGGCATTTATGCCTAGAGAGTTAGCATAAAAATAAGCAAATCCTACACAGTACAATTATAATCAAATTTAACACTAAGCCAGGTTACAGTGAGTACGGAAAGTATTCAGACCCCTTTAAACTTTTCACTCTTTGTTTCATTGCAGCCATTCCCCAAAATCAAAAAAGTTCATTTTATTTCTCATTAATGTCACTCAGCAACCCATCTTGACATAAAAAAACAGAAATGTGAAGACTTTAGCAAATATGTTAAAAAGAAAAACTTAAATATCACATGGTCATAAGTATTCAGTACTTTGCTCAGTACTGAGTAGAAGTACTTCTGAGCTTGTACAGCCATGAATCTTCTTGGGAATGATGCAACAAGTGTTCCACACCTGGATTTGGGATCTTCTGGTTCTTCTTGCAGATCCTCTCCAGTTCTGTCAGGTTGGATGGTGAACAGTGGTGTTCAGCCATTTTCAGGTCTCTCAGAGATGCTCAGTTGGGTTTAAGTCAGGGTTCTGGCTGGGCCGGTCCAGAATGGTCCAGAGTGGTTCTGATCCACTCCTTTGTTATTTCAGCTGTGTGCTGAGGGTCGTTGTCTTGTTGGAAGGTGAACCTTCGGCCCAGTCTGAGCTCCTGAACTCTGGAAGAGCTTTTCTTCCAGGATTTCTGTCTTGGTCGTCGTCCTGTTCTTGCAGCTGAAAAACACCCCCATAGCATGATGCTGCCACCACCATGCTTCACTGTTGGGATGGTATTGGGCAGGTGATGAGCAGTGCCTGGTTTTCTCCACACATACCGCTTAGAATTAACTACAAAAACTCCAATCTTGGTCTCATCAGACCAGAGAATCTTATTTCTCTCAGTCTGGGCGTCCTTCATGTGTTTTTGGCAAACTCTATGCGGCTTTCATATGTCTGCATGAGGAGAGGCTTCCATCGGGCCACTCTGCCATAAAGCCCCGACTGGTGGAGGCTGCAGTGATAGTTGACTTTGTGGAACTTTCTCCATCTCCCTACTGCATCTCTGGAGCTCAGCCACAGTGATCTTTGGCTTCTTCTTTACTCTCTCACCAAGGCTCTTCTCCCACCATTGCTCAGTTTGGCTGGACGGCCGGGTCTAGGAAGAGTTCTGGTCCCAAACTTCTTCCATGTAAGGACTATGGGAGGCCATCGTGCTCTTAGAACCTTTAGTGCTGCAGAAACTTTTGTAACCTTGTCCAGATCTGTGCCTCGCCACAGTTTCTGAATTTCTGTTTATTTCTGTCAAGATGAGGTGCTGAGTGACATTAATGAGAAATAAAAATGAACTTTTTTGATTGTAGCAAATGGCTGCAATGAAACGAAGAGTGAAAAGTTTAAAGGGGTCTGAATACTTTCTGTACCCACTCTACAAATGGTCCTACCCTTAACAGTGTTGAATCTTTAGTGGCAATTAAACACTGATCGTAATCTTTTATATTTATATTAATTTTTATATTTATATTTTACATAAAAATCCTTTAAAACTTGAATTCAATTCAAACTTTAAGGTCTGAACATCCCTACATTACTCCAAATATACCAGAAACTTCTGTGAATGAAGACCGTGTTGATTATTCTCATTTACACAACATGTTACTTTTACCATTCAAGGTGGAAACATCACAGCGTATAGCAGTTAAAAAAAAATGCTTAAATGCTTTTTCATAGTTGAATTGCACACAAATTGAGTCTTTCTTCCAAACTAAGCTGCCACAAAAACATGACAGTGTGTTTTTGCTGAGCATGTGATGGCTGTGGGAAGAAATCATTAGCTTAGCTTAGCATTCATCTGCTTCCTAATGGTACATACACACTCCCTGATCTATGAGGCTCTCCATAGGAACAGCTGTCCCTGTCAGCTGCCCTCCAGAAGCCCCATACTGAGCCCCCACATCTATGGATGAGAGCTTGTGAGCTTCTAAAAATGTCTTAAGAACCACCAACAAGAATAAAATACTAATTTGTCAACAATTTGCTGAAGGAAACTAAGGAAGAGAGTTGTACATGTGAGGATGTCTGAAACCATTTCCTACAAGAGATTACAGCACACGTTCAGCTCAGTCTGTCTTATTTTCCAGCAACATTAAACACTTCGGTTATCCTTACTTGCAGCGCCAGCAGATGTTTCCAGATGGAAGTAGCGGTGATGTTTCACTTGTGGTGAATCTCCAGCTGTTTGCCAGAAATGTAAGTGCAGCACCAGACAGCATCATACACTCAAAAAGTTCACTTGGGTTAACTCAATTAAATTGAGGGTAGTTTTTCCATCCAATAAATATATGTAGGGTGAACTAAAACTATATGTTAATGCAATGTACTAATGTTGAGTTAGTCCAACAAATTTTATAGTGACTTTAAATGGAAGTAATCACATTTAATAAATGTAAATGATTTATGTTACTTCAACACAGAATACTGTATTCAGTGGGGTTGAATAATTTACACTACCATATTAGAGGTGTTTTTTGTTCAGCTGACTCAGTTAAATGAAATTTATTGGGGATAAATATGTGAAATGATCCAATCAAATCAGGTCATGGATAGAATGAACTGTCTAAAGCCCGGCATACACTGTGCGATTTTTGGCCATTTTTGAGCCGATTGTCCAGTCGTGCGACCATTTTAGGGATCAGGCTGACTCTTGGGCAAATCGCATGTCATGTGTCATGCAGTATACAAGGGGGTCACCAGAGGTGATTGGCACCCCATGACAAGCTCCCAATCAGAAATCGTGGGTTGCAAGAAAATCAAACCAGTTTGGTCGTGGTTCATGACTGAATCACATGTTGAAGCGGTGCCACGACCAGACTGAGAACTTTTTCCTTGGAGATTTTTGCATTTCGCATGCGCGAAACAAAACCTTAAGTAAACCGGAGGCAGCATGGCGACCCGGCGTGTCATTTGAACAGAGTTCTTGTGAATGAACTGTCAGACGGTACAGCCCACGTCTGGTCAACCAATTCCTCATCCACACAGGATGTTGTCACCTTTTCTTTTTGGCAAACTCTTCACGAAGAAGAGCGCAAATTGCCAGGGCAGCACAGTTTTTTTAGTGGAAGCATACTGTTGCTGTTGTCGGCCACTTCCTCTCCGTCTTCTTCTTTTTTCTTGTCCATCGTCTTCTTCTTCTTTGTCTATGTTCTTCATCTTCTTCTTCTACGATTACTAGCTACTTCTATTCATTGCATGTTGGGATTGTTCAAGACCCCGACCTGTCTTTGAGGACGTACGGTGTGAGTAGTCAGATCACATCTGAGCATTGGTTCGTACAGTGTGAGGACAAACATTGCAAGCTGTGAACTTTTGAACTCCGCGACTGTTTTGGACAATTTGAGTTGGGGCTGCGAGCAACGATTGAAACGATCCCACAGTGTATCCCAGGCTTAAATGATAAAGGCAAGTTAGTCTTCATTGCCAAAAGTACTCATTCACCTGTCTTGACTCACACATGAGCTTCAGTAACATCCCATTCCTAATCCATAGGGTTCAATATGACGTTGGTCCACCTTTGCAGCCAGAACAGCTTCAACTCTTCTGGGAAGGCTGTCCACAAGGTTTAGGAGTGTGTTTATGGGATTTTTGACCATTCTTCCATTTGTGAGGCTGATATTGGACAAGAAGGCCCCAGACCCTGTGCAGGCCAGTCCAGTTCCTCCACACCAGACTCTGCATCCATGTCTTTATGGACCTGCTTTGTGCACTGGTGCACAGTCATGTTGGAAGATAAAAGGGGCCAGCTCCAAACTGTTCCCACAAAGTTGGGAGCATGGAATTGTCCAAAATGTCTTGGTATGCTGAAGCATTCAGAGTTCCTTTTACTGGAACTAAGGGGCCAAGCCCAGCTCCTGAAAACAACCCCACACCATAATCCCCCCTCCACCAAACTTTACACTTGGTACAATGCAGTCAGACAAGTACCGTTGTCCTGGCAACCACCAAACCCAGACTCCTTCATCAGAACGCCATCAGCTGCCATCAGAACGCCTCCACTGCTCTAGAGTCTAGTAGCGGCTGCTTTACACCACTGCATCCATGCTTTGCATTGCACTTGATGATGTATGGATGGATGCAGCTGATCACCATGGAAACCCATTCCATGAAGCTCTCTGCACACTGCTCTTGAGCTGATCTGAAGGCCACATGAAGCTTGGAGGTCTGCAGTGATTGACTGTGCAGAAAGTTGGTGACCTCTTCCCACTATGCACTTCAGCGTCTGCTGACTCGCTCCGTCAGTTTATGTGGCCGACCACTTCATGGATGAGTTGCTGTCGTTCCCAAACACTTCCATTTTCTTATAACACAGCTGACAGTTGACTGTGGAATATTTAGGAGCGAGGTAGTTTCACGACTGGATTTGTTGCACAGGTGGCATCCTATCACAGTTCCACGCTGGAATTCACTGAGCTCCTGAGAGCGACACATTCTTTCACAACTGTTTGTAGAAACAGTCTGCATGCCGAGCTGCTTCATTTCTTACACCTGTGGACATGGAAGTGATTGGAACACCTGATTCCTATAATTTGGATGGATGAGTGAATACTTTTGGCAATATAGTGTATTAAAAACAGCTTTGTAGAATTATTTAAATAGTTGCTGTAGGTATGCTCACTTGATACTGCTTAGAGCAAGGTTTGCATTATCAATGCTTGTACATGAGATATCAAATACTCTCAAAGAAATGATTCGTTGGGTCAACTCAATTGAATTGAGGGCAGTTTTTCCATCCAGTAAATCTGTGTCGGGTGAACTCAAATTTTATCAACTAATCCAATGTAATATGATTGAGTTAGTCCAACACATTTTTATTCAATTTCTTTTAATGGAAATAATCACACTTAATGTAAATGATTTATATTAATTCAACACAAAATAATGTAGTTCAGTGGAGTTAAATGACTTACACTGCCTTCCTAGAAGTGTTTTATGTGTAACTGACGCAATTTTAAAAAATGAAATGAGGACAGAGATTGATGTGATGCAATCAGATCAAGTCATGATTGTAGAAGATATCTAAATGACAAAGATTTGTTATTACACACCACTTAACTGACCTCTTTAAGCAGTTGATGTAGATATGCTCACCTATGAGGCTTGCATTACCAATGTCTGGACATCAAGTGTTGCATAGACTTCAGATTCATGGGATTACATGGACATTTAACTCCCAGTGCAGACAGTACTGCAATGCATGATGGGAAATATGTGAATAAGCCCATTAAACTCATTAAATTTGAGTTGAATGTTTGCTATGAAATTATTTTACTTATGTCTATGAAAGATAAATTTGTGTAAATTAAATTAAATCTCAATGTGTCACCTTGAAGAGGGGCTTCAATTTTTGGGGTGTAGAGTGGGATTACATGGACATTTAACTCACAGTGCAGAAAAGAACAGCAGGTACCAAAATGCATGATGGTAAATATGTAAATGAGCCCATCAAACTCATTAAATATGAGTTGATGAATCAGAGAATGTTTGCTATGAAGTCATTTTACTTTATGTCCGTGAAAAATAAATATTTTCCAGCGAAACTTGATAGATGACACACCTGATGAGCTGGGGGGCGGAGTAAATAGCTTTGTGAAAGTATTGAGAAAGTTTGCTGTTTGTTGTTTTCATGTGACAGACAGGCTGATGTGATTCAAGATCCCAAATAATAATTCACATCTAACCAGACAAATATTTGTTAATACTACAGTAAGATGAGGATTGTGAAAATGATCTATTGTGTGTTTGTTTGTCTTAGCATCTCCATGTGAGACCAACCAATAATCACATGTAAAGATGCAGAAAAACACTCGTGCTCACACTTGTGTCTTGCACTGGCTTGCAGATACCGGCATCCTTGTTCATCACAAACAACCGTGCGGATGGCAACGACAGCCTGTGCAACGATGTGGGAAACACATTTAATCCCTTCAACATGGACTCCACGGTGAGACCAGCTGTTGTTGTAACTGGGTTTTGTTTGTTGTTCTTGGTTTCACTGAAAACATTTGTTGATACGGCTTTAGATACAAACTTCCCATCATATCAAAAAATGAAATGTTCCATAGAAATCAGTCTAGATATGAAGGGAGGAGTGTGTTTGTGTGTTTGTGGGGGGTGGTGGTGCAAGGAGGAGTGTGTATGAGTGTGTGTGGTGGGTGCCCTGGTGCCCAATGTGAGGTGTAGGGGCACTGGGGCAGTGCTGGTCCGTGCTGGGTGGCCTGGTCCTCTGTGGTGTTGGCGAGGTCTTCTGTCTGGGTTGGGGGGGGGGGGTGCTGGGCTCTGGGGCCCTGGGCTCCATGTTGTGCCGTTCCTGCATGGCCGGCACTTGGCAGGGTCAGTAGTTGCTGGTCTTGGTCTGCTGGGGCCTGTGCAAGATGCTGCATCTCAATGGGCTTTCTATTCAACAAGTCTAAAATGTAAATGAATGTAAGATAAGTTAAAAACCTCATAAAGTTGCCCTTTTTTAAACATTTGTAATATGTGTAAGGGAGTAAGTCAGAATCAAAGTGCCTCTTATGCTTCTTTAATCCCATGGATTGTTACGTTTTATTGTGCTGTTTTATATTTGGTTTACTTAGGTTCTTTATCGCTACAACTCAGCTAAAGTTAATACGTGCAAAGTGCTAAAACTTTTATTGCAGGTCCTTATAACCTCTGCTAAAGATAATAGAAAGTCTATGCTGTTTTAGTGACTTCAAATACCGCATGTTTGGCAAAAGCATGATCAGAACAGTGTTGGAATATAGGCAGGATCTTTGCTCTAACAAGAATAATATGTATTAATCCAATAATTTTTGACCCGGTTTTAAATTGTGACAAAGTGTATGCACTAGTATACATAAGAGAAAAGCATTTTAAGATAATATATGGGGAGAATTATACATGTATAAACAAGATTTTCTGTCTTTAGTTGATTTATGCAACCAATTATGATAGTTAAAAAAGAAAAAACAAAAAGAGAATCAATCCATAGGCAATTGACATTTTTTTTGTTTAAATGTAAATGCATCAATGCTAATTTAAAAATGTAAAACTAGTTTATTAGTTGTTTTATTTTTGGATCACAGGATAATAGAAGCAGTCAAAAAGATAACATGTTAAAGTATAAAGCTTATTTCCAGCATGGTCCTTATTAAAGAACTGCTCACAATTCATGCCTGATTCATGACTTTACTATAATATGATGCATACTGATGCAATAATGCTTATTATATCACAAGCTACATACATGCTCAAATCAGGAACTACATTTTTAACTTTAGATTTTACTTCATATTTTAACTCCAGTAACATGCCTGTGATTGACAGATAACATGCAGCACTTTTAGTTATTAGGCCCATTTTAAGGTAATGTGATGAATTTATAAAACATTTCCTCTCATGTTTTTTTCTCTTCAGAGCCCCAGTTGTTCATTGGAAACCCCCCTGAGCTGTGTTGTTGGGGAAATATCAGCACGACACGGCGAAGCCAGCCTGACTGAGCGGCAGCTCTACACTGACAGCATCATCCAGCTCTCCGGAGACAACACAGGTAAAAACAGGTGAAGGGTCGCGGTAAAGATTAAAAAACACAGTTAAACTTTGACATGAACTCCAGTTAACCCTCACTCATCCTCCACTAAAAAAACATTAAGAAATTCTCCTGTTTCAAGCTTCTAGGTGATATTTTGTCCGTGTTTTTAGTCGTTCACAGATCCCTCACGTTGAAAAATGGCAACAACATCATGGCATGTGCTACAATCCTCCCAGAATCCCCGTCAGCAGAGCAGGTGTTTCCCAGTGTGACTGACTTCAACCGGTGAGGCTAATGAAAAACAATATACAATCAATTTATTTCTGAATTTAATCTGAAATTACTCAGCAGACAATTAGGATGCATTCACAGGTTAGTCCAGGACTCTGATTGGACGGGGATTCCTGAAAAGTTTTGCACCTTTCTTTGCTTCGGTTTGTTTAAACTGCTGTAACCGAAGAGGACCACCCACCTGGTTAAACCAACGTAGTTACAACAACTGCTCACTAGGGGGCGACGCTCCCAATACAACCACTGATCAGTGATGAAGAAGCAGGAAGAAGAAAACCACTTTAATCTGTGACTAAAGTGGACATTTTTCTGCTTCTGGGGCTCAAAAGGGCGCGTGACATTTCCCAATGCATTGTTGGCTCTATGTTTTGGTTTATATGGATCACCGCGAGCATCAGGGAATTTTCGCCAAATTCGTCATATCCGGTTAGGTAGAAGGTGAAAACATCGCCTCGTTGCATAGGAGAGCCATTTGATTACCTGCTTCATTACTTGTCAATCTTTGTTTATTCTACTTTGGAAATACCGAGAAGTCCTGCTGCGTATGGCTGCCATAAACATAACTACCACACGGACAAGAGAATATGTTTGTTCCAGTTCCCAAAACAACAGAAAAAGTCCCGAACAACATGCTAAGTGGCTAGCGGCTATCAAGTCCATAAATGCTGACAGTTAACGCTGGAAACCATGGAAACATCTAACAATGTTCGGATCACTTTGTAACTAATAAAAAGCATATTCTGGTCTCACTATTTAAACCCTGTAGTTGTTTTTGTACAGATGATAGAAAACACCATTAAATCAGTGGATGTACAGAATCACAGCGCCGCTCGCTGTTCCCGTCTCCTCAGGACTGACTTTTAACGATCACGTTTATCCAGATTACTGCCATCAATATTCCCACATAAGAATAAAAGCATAAAAAAGTGGCAAAAAAGCATTTGCAGTTATAAACATGCACAGTCATAACCAGTAAAATACCAATGAGGTTTTAGCTACCGGTAATTTATAGCTTTATCAATGAGACTAATCACTAATCCAACAGATACTAGTTTGCTTCGTATCTTCTTCTAGCGTCGGCAGTGAGACTTTCAATATAACTGGACGACATTTCAACATTATTTCAAAGACAGACCGGCGGAGAAATTTTTTTTAAAAACGGTGCAAAAACAGTTTTTGAGGCTCATAGTCCATCAGATGCCGTTTAAATGCGAAGCATGTTTTCACCGCGACCAGCTTCGTGGTCACGTGAATTCTGGGTTGTGACGTAGGCTCGCGCTGATCCGTAGCATTGAGCTGTGAGACACAAACTCAAACTCACAGAAAAATGGACTGAATCGAAGAGAATGTTGCAGTTGCATTGCTGACTGTCACATCACTTTCCCGTCTCCTTGTTCTCCTTTAAAGGCACTAGAGGCAGGAATTTAAAAAACAAACAAACATGCATGTCCATTTTTTTTAATACTAATGGGTGATGAAGCGCTAAAAACTAAAAAGAACGTTTCCACCCACGTTTCTCTCCTTGAACAGGCTGTGTGCTGCAAAATGCGCTGCAATTCGGTGTCCGAATTTCCCGCGCTGCCCTGACGCTGCATCCGCAGTTTTGATACAGGAAGAAGACGGTCGCGGTAAATTCAAACACTGTAAGCGATAGTTATGGATTCTTCTGCGGTCAGCAAACGATCCAGATCAACTGAAAGACACTAAAAAGTGTAACTACGAAGAAAAAGTGTAGTAAACAACATTATAGCTTCAGTTTGTGCTCCCGTGATGGCTTGGCTCGTGGCTGCTGTTACCTGAAGCTCCAGTCGTGGCAGTCACGAGTTTCGTTTCTTAATCTTGCCTCAAGTCCCTTTAAAATTTGGCGTTATCAGCAGCTTTCACCTCCGTGTGTCCGAGATGTGCTGACGGTCCCCAGTCTGGATGGGTTTCATTCATTTCATACATAGGTCTTCCTCAAAGACACACACCCGTTATTACTTTTAAAATGAGCTCAGTTACGATGGACTCTAAAAGTCAATCTGTTATGACTGAGAACATTTATGATATAAACCCAAAAGTAATCTCTAAGTGGAGGAAAGAGAGTAAGAGGGTGTGTTTTTACTTTGTTTGTGCTCTGAGCCAGTTTGGCTAATGCTATCAGCCAGCTAAATGCTACATGTAAAACACGTTACTAACACCACAACACACTCGTAACAGAACAGAACTTACCAGTCTGAAAATATTGCGAACACGCCAACATGTGCTGGGTGATGGGGTTGACGGTGAAATTTGGTTGCCTCGCGGCTGCTATCCGGGCCGTTCAGCATCTCTTCGTTTGCTCACATTTCAGAGCTTCCTTGCTTTGCATTGAAAATGAGAAAAATTTCACCCCATGTTTTTTTTTTTACCGGAACAAATGTGTGAAGGATTGTGACAGTTAATGACACAGCATGATGGCACCATGTTTTTAACTTGTAAAATACTTGTAAAGAAACAGAATGAGGGCAGCATCGTGCATGCAGTTGCCGTAAACAAACTTGACAGTTACAGTAACTTAAAACCCACAATGCATTGCAGTTTTCCCAGTCCGCTATGTCACCCTTTTGAGCCCTATTATTACTCCATCTCTGTCTACAAGACATTTTCCAATTATTTTCAGTTGTTTAATTTGTTTTTCCTCCGACCCAAACGATAATCTACCCTATGTCTATTTTTTTTTCCCTTCCTGATGCTTTACTGCAGTTGACAAATATCACTTCCATTTGGTCCGCTGGATAGACCAATAGTCCGTTTGCAAGTGAACCGAGACACCTGGCTTTCAGGTGGACTGGAGTCCGCTTCTTTGGTGCGCACCAGGATCCAGTTGGTGCTCACACTGCACCAAACGAAGCAGACTATCCGTGGAAGCGGACCACGGTCCGTTTAAAGTGGACCAAACCGCCAGTGAGAACGCACCCTTATTGGTCCTCTGAGGTTATTTGAAGGCAGGGTGGATGATGTTTTCCAGGAGCATTTTTTACGATATTGCTTAAAGTCTTCTTCACACCTCGATTGCAGCCAATTAATTAAATGTTCTGACACAAACATTAAGAATATTACCTGGGAACTTACAGGACTGGAAAAACCCATCCAAATTGAATGGGGCTGCTAACGGCCCGTGCTTATTGACCAAATGATTATTATGTCCATCAAACTTGACTGCCGTTTGTCCCCCTCCCACCCTCTCCATGTGCGTTCGCTCGCAACTCGCCATGAGCGTCTCACAGATATTTCAATTCAGCTTCTGTAATTCCCTGCTGGGGGGTATAAAATATAGATGGATACAAAAATGTTCAGACTGAGACATCAACTTTAGGCCTCCCCATAGATAATAACGTAACTTTTAGACCATAAAATTATCATTTCGATGGCACACCAACATTTTCGAACCACTACTGCCCAGCGGTGTCCTGAGGCTCAGAAACTGCACTATGTAGTTTTTGGATCCGGGACGGGGCCGTGACGTTGCAGCCGATTATTGGTTGGGCACGGTGCCACTTGCTAGCAAATTGACATGAACACAGCGGGTGTTTTGAACGCACTTCATGTCAGATTCGGCGAAGAAACGCAGACAAACATTACCAGAGGAAGAGAGGAAAAGAAAGAGAGGAAGGGACAAGAGTCAAGATAAGACTGTCTTTTATTGGCTGGAGAGAATCACAGAACAGGTACGATGAAGATGGATGCTAGTTTAGCCAACAATAGGGGGCACGTCACTGAGAAAACTGCAAGTTTGATTCCTCCCCGCAAGTCGGTGGCGCATGAACACTCGCTTTCTCAATTAGCATTAGCAACTTTACAGAATTGGCTAAACGGTTAATTAGCATTAGTAAATGTTTAACTCAAATGTCCAGGGGGAAAAGCATCAACCTCCACAGGGCTTTTGAGCCCCTTTGCTACCTTCACCCTCATCTTGCTTCATTTTTTGTCCATTTAAATCTGAGAAATGTAAGGCAAGGAAGATGCCATTTCTATACAAAGCAATCAAGCTAGCAACTCCGGAGGTACGGTTAACAGATGTGCGTATTTACTTTTTGGACCTGTCCAAATTGATAAAAACAATTATTTACGTGCTATAAAAAATTGGGGAGTAAAATTAATACTCTTATTCTGCACCCATCTAGATATTTTCTGGATGTATTATTATTTTTTTAATACGATTTCAATAAAAAAAGAAAAAAGTTGTAGCTATGACCGAAGTGCTTTTCGGTACAAACCAGATTAACGAGCTCACACCAAAATCAGCAGCTTGATACGTTGACTGTTGGCTTCTGGAGTCAAACCAGCCGCTTTCTCCCGACTGAGTCACAGCCATCTGCAGTGATAGCACATCTCCCCTGTTTAGAAACATTTTCTGGAGGGGTGGGCAAACAAAATTTTACATGCAAGTTAAACTAGGGGCCAGGTCAGAAATCCCCGAATTTCCTTTTAATACACCGTTAGCGGGGTATTTTTGAGAAGAGACTATAGTTAGCCTTCATTAAATGACCATAAACCCAGTGCGCTGCACTTTGGATCACTTTGTGCTGCTGTTGGGGCCCTTCATCCATTTTATTGAATGATTATTTTTTAATCCATCCGTTTGTTTAATGCATGAAATGTGCAATTTGAAAGTATTTTAATGAATGGTTACAATAGTAGTAATTTACAAATTGGTAACAACTAATACAAAATACTGTATAAGGAGATACTGAGCTCTGAAACTGCAAAAATTTCATAGCTAGATAACATCAAACAAGCAGGAAGCTCTTTACTAACAAGTGAGTGCTGTTACGTTCAGCATCTTAAATATTGAGGAAACACTACAAAAACTGCATGCATGGAAGCACACTAAAGGAATGCATACCACAGACATTCACCTTCACCCTCCCTCCTCAGGGAAGAGGCATCGGTTGATGTCTCATTACTCATTTGTTGTCAGAAGTTTCCTCATTGCACTTTCAGCATTCCACTTTTATTTACCTATCATCAAAACAACCTGCAGTCTGTGATGTAACATTGTCAGAAAGAGCCTGATTCTTTCTCCATGACAGGGCATGGGAGGACACTCACTTGCAGGCCGTATCTTTTTTCTTTGAGGAAATATTGTCTGGCTGATCAAATATACACCTCTATTGTTCCCTTTTCTGAGTAATTGGATTCCAGTTTATTTTTGTTATGAGGACCTGAAATTCTCACGAAAAAAAAAGAAAAAAAAACTTTTTTGTTATTATTGTGCAATGCATCCTGCTTTGATTCATGCAATAAATCATTTTTCATACATGCAAAAGACTGTACACTTTAAAGATGTGCCATCAATCTAAAGACACTTATAGAGGGAATTACAGTTGCTGATGCATTGGCAATTTTCATAATGGGTGTTCTCACTATTGTTGCCTGCCATTTAGACATTACTGGTTCCGTATTAGGTCATTTTGAAGTGACAATAAATTTACACAGTTGTGCATGCTCTACAATGATAACTTTACATTTTATCAAAGTTTCATTTATTCAGAGTTCTCACAAAAAAATATAATTAAATATTTGCAAAATGAAAAGGGTGTACTCACTTTTATGAGTGACTGTATGTGCAATAATGTTATTATACTAAAAACAACTATACTAAATGGCATTCTTGGAAGTTGAGGTTGAATGTAATGTGTTGCATTGGCTCTCCCACCAGTTCCAGCTTAAATCACTGAATCTGGCAGAACTGAAGACAAATGATGAGCTGTTTGAGAGAGGAACTGACTCCAACAGCCAAGCCAATTCAAATGATCGACCATAATTAGACTTTGGGTATTGTTAAGAGCCTTACGATTTCAAATTAGATTTTTTTGGGTTGTGACTCGATTCAATATTGATTTAATCGATTAAAATGCTTCAATATCGATTCAGTAAGAAGTACAAACTATGTTGTTAATTTTCTAATATTTATTTTCATCCTTATGTGAACATATGTGGTACACTATACTGCCAAACGTATTTGCTCACCCATCCAAATGATGGAATCAGGTGTTTCAATCACTTCCATGGCCACAGGTTTATAAATGAAGCAGCTCGGCATGCAGACTGTTTCTACAAACATTTGTGAAAGAATGTGTCGCTCTCAGGAATCAGTGAATTCCAGTGTGGAACTGTGATAGGATGCCACCTGTGCAACAAATCCAGTGGTGAAAGTTCTTCGCTTTTAAATATTCCTCAGTCAACTATCAGCTGAATTATGAGAAAATGGAAGTTTTTGGGAACGACAGCAACTCAGTCACGAAGTGGTCGGCCACGTAAACTGATGGAGCAGGTCAGTGGATGCCGAAGCTCATACTGTAGTGCAAAGAGGTCACCAACTTTCTGCAGAGTCAATCACTGCAGACCTCCAAACTTCATGTGGCCTTCAGATCAGCTCAAGAACAGTGACAGAGAGCTTCATGGAATGAGTTCCCATGGTGATCAGCTGCATCCATCCACACATCAACAAGTGCAATGCAAAGCGTGGATGCAGTGGTGGAAAGCAGCCGCCACTGGACTTTAGAGCAGTGGAGACGTTCACTGGAGTGACGAATCACGCTTCTCCATCTGGCAATCTGATAAAGGAGTCTGGGTTTGCCGGTTGCCAGGACAATGGTACTTGTCTGACTGCATTGTACCAAGTGTAAAGTTTGGTGGAGGGGGCATTATGGTGTGGGGTTTTTTTTTTTTCAGGAGCTGGGCTTTGTCCCTTAGTTCCAGTGAAAGAAACACTGAATGCTTCAGCATACCAAGACATTCTGGACAATTCCATGCTCCCAACTTTGTGGGACCAGTTTGGAGCTGGTTCCTTCCTCTTCCAACATGACTGTGCAGCAGTGCACAAAGCAGGTCCATAAAGACCTGGATGCAGAGTCTGGTGTGGAGGAACTGGACTGGCCTGCACAGAGTCCTGACCTCAACCCCACAAAACACTTTTGGGATTAATTAGAGCGGAGACTGAGAGCCAGGCCTTCTGGTCCAACATCAGTGTGACCTCACAAATGTGCTTCTGGAAGATGGTCAAAGATTCCCATAAACACTCCTAAACCTTGTGGACAGCCTTCCCAGAAGATGAAGCTGTTCTAGCTGCAAAGGTGGACAAACGTCATACTGAACCCTATGGATTAGGAATTGGATCGGACCCACAGGTCAGGAGGTGAATCGATTCAGAGGTTTTGCTGAATCAATACTGAATTGCGATGCATCGATTAATCGATATTTATACCCAAGCCTAACCACAATCCCATCCCTGTCATTTAGGTTTGATTCGTCATCCAGATGTATTAATTATTGTGTGACACAAAATGCTTTATTTCTCCATGTGCAGATTTGACTTCCGTCGAAGGGTTGCAGATGTCCTGGAGATGGAAGTGGCAAGAATCACCATCTTGCCGGGCTCCCCCCGTTCTGTACAAGGTGGCAAATGCCAGCAAGTCAACTTCATGGTGTCAGGTGAGGCAGAAAAATGTTATATCCCTTATAAACACAATGTAACACACAACAAGACAAGAAATATGAGAATGTTGAACTGAGGACGAGAGAAGCAAGCAGTCATTTTCCATTTGAGGCTTATATTGTTGACATATCAACCCAAGAACTGCACTGTACTAAACACACTAGAGAGGCGTTAGAATAGGGTGTTATTGTAGTCATTATGCACTGTGAGACACAGACATTACCTCCTTTCGTTAGGGCAACAATTCACTTTGATTAATTGAAAATACTTTGGTTGAGTGATGCAACTTTGCAGACATGTGTTAATTCATACCTCAGATCATAAGTTTCGATATTCAGAAGGTCTTTTTACAATTATTCTATTGTTATGGTCCCTGTCCATAACAATAGATGTAATGTTGTAACTCGAATCTTCTCTGGAAATATCAACATAGACTTGGATGAGTAAAAAGGAAGAAAAACAAATCAGCTTCTTTGTAACCTTCTTTTTTTGTTTTGTTAAAACAAATAGACAGTAAGAAGGTTGTGTGATGTAATCACCAACTAAAAATGTCCATCACATTTTATTTCGTAAGCCTGTAAAACGCCTCCAGGCTTTTAGCACAGAGCCAGGCGAGTAGTAAGGACATCAGGACAATAAACAATTACAGGCATTGAAAATCTTTAGAAAAGCTGAAAAATCGCTCCGGTAACCTGATGCTGGAGTTGAGTGTCTGAACGTCTCACTTTCTGTCCCTTCCTCCTTCCCAGGGGGAAACAGAGGAGGAACTGTAGAGGGGTTTCACACAATTAGCACAGGACAGGCAATTATACCTTCAGAAGTCTCCCACAAGGTGAAAAGTTTACTACTGCAATGATACCTGCGAAGGAGCTCATGAATGAGACGAGCACAGGGGAAGATACAATCAATCACGTGCAGCGTGCATCTGTAAATGTTTGATGAAGGTAGCATTTGTGTGAAAAAGTGTTTGCCCCCTTCCTGATTTCTTACTTTTTTGCGTGTTTGTTACACTTAAATGTTTCAGATCATCAAAGAAATTTAAATATTAGACAAAGATAACACAAGTACACAAAATGCAGTTTTTAAATTAAGATTTTAATCTTTAAGGGGGGGGGGATCCAAACCGACATTGTCCTGTGTGAAAAAATAATTGCCCCCTAAACCCTAATGACTGGTTGGGCGACCCTTAGCAGCAACAACTGCAATCAAGTGTTTGTGATAACTGGCAGTGAGTCTTCTTCAGCGCTGTGGAGGAATTTTGTTCCACTCATCTTTGCAGAATTGTTGTAATTCAGCCACATTGGAGGATTTTCCAGCATGAACCGCCTTTTTAAGGTCATGCCACAGCATCTCAATGGGATTCAGGTGGGAACTTTGACTAGGACAATCCAAAGTCTTCATTTTGTTGTTCTTAAGCCATTCAGAGGTGGACTTGCTGGTGTGTTCTGGATCATTGTCCTGCTGCAGAACCCAAGTGCGCTTCAGCTTGAGGTCACCAACAGATGGCCGGACATTCTCCTTCAGGATTTTTTGGTAGAAGCAGAATTCATGGTTCCATTTACCACAGCAAGTCTTCCAGGTTCTGAAGCAGCAAAACAGCCCCAGACCATCACACTAAAACCACCATATTTTACTGTTGCTATGATGTTCCTTTTCTGAAATGCCGTGTTACTTTTACGCCAGATGTAATGGGACCTACACCTTCCAAAAAGTTCCACTTTTGTCTCGTCAGTCCACAGAGTATTTTCCCAAAAGTCTTGGGGATCATCAAGATGCTTTCTGGCTAAACTGGGACGAGCCTTTATGCTCTTTTTGCTCAGCAGTGGTTTTGGTCTTGGAACTCTGCCATGCAGGCCATTTTTGCCCCCCAGTCTCTTTCTGATGGTGGAGTCATGAACTGACCTTAATTGAGGCAAGTGAGGCCTGCAGTTCTTTGGATGTTGTTCTGGGGTCTTTTGTGACCTCTTGGATGAGTCGTCGCTGTGCTCTTGGGGTCATTTTGGTCGGCCGGCCACTCCTGGGAAGGTTCACCACTGTTCCATGTTTTCACCATTTGTGGATAATGGTTCTCACTGTGGTTCTCTGGAGTCCCAAAGCTTTAGAAATGGCTTTGGAACCTTTTTCAGACTGAAAGATCTCAATAACTTTGTTTCTCAATTTTTCCTGAATTTCCTTGAATCTCAGCATGATGTCTAGCTTTTAAGGATCTTTTGGTCTACTTAACTTTGTCAGGCAGGTCCTATTTAAGTGATTTCTTGATTGAGAATGTGTGGCAGTAATCAGGCCTGGGTGTGGCTAGAGAAATTGAACTCTGCTTTCCACAGATGTGATATACCACAGTTAATTTATGCTTTAACAGGGGGCAATCACACAATCACTTTTTCACACAGGGCCATGTAGGTTAGGACCCCCCCCCTCCCCCCCATCATTTTTTTGATGATCTGAAACATGTAAGTGTGACAATTGTGAAAAACAAGAAAGAAATCAGGAAGGGGGCAAACACTTTTTCACACAACTGTAGATTTACCTTGAATTGAAAAATCTTGTAATTTAAGGAACTTCTTTAGATTCATCATGATTGAGACCTGAATATTTACAAAGCATCCAACAGATAGATGGACATCTTTCTGTGCGGCAATACTTTCCCACTGGGCAAAAAACCCATTTAAACTAAGATTAGACCAATACCATTGAGGCCGATATTTGCGGTTTTTGTTGGTATTGGCATCGACCTATACTTTGAGTATGTTGACCGATTTCCCCACTTGGCATAATTTACAGACTTTTTATATACAGTCGTCCTTAAATTTGTTCATATCCCCCAATTAAAGAAAAAGCTAAATTCATAATAGTAATTCAAATAACAAGAAACTACAGAAACCAATAATAAATAAAAATTCACAAAATTATAATTAAGTGAAATAAAATATTGGTTTAGAATTGTGTTTAAAAATAATAGTGATAAAAAAAACTACCAGGATTGAGACTTAAACATAAAAAAATAATAACGACCTCTAATTTTGCCACCTTCAGCTTTTGCAGAAAGTACTGCCTCAGTCTATCTGTAACTAAATATTACCACATTCTATCTTAAAGGGGATGTCAGCACAGAACTGCTGAGGTCTGTAAAAACCAGTGAGACGATGGGCAAGTTCAAAGAGTCTGACTCCTGTACAAGTAAGTATACTCCATCACATGTTCCGTATATCCTGAGTTAAAGGAGAACAACATGCTGCAGTGAGAAGATGAACCAACAGAATAGATTTTTTTTGGCAGATAGAGACTTAAAGACTGCTGCAGTTTATCTGCTCTAGATTGTACGAAACCTGTTAGTCTATCGATTAATAGATAATATCGTTTTAACTGAAAAGCTTCTGTTCCTGCTTAGATCTTTACTGGGTCAGTCATCAAAACAAAAGAAAACAAACCCATTTATGCGTCTTTCCACCCAGTCGACTGATGAGCTGCTGGAGTGGCTACAATCTGAGTTTCCAAGACCAGAATCCAAAACCATCATCATGAATGGCAGAAGCTGGGTTTCCATTACACCTTGAATTTTGCAAAACCTAAATATCGCAATTAAAAGCGCAAATGGAAACCCCTTAGTGTAGAAAACTCTCAAATATCACAAAAACGTTTTTATGCTCTCATGACGCAGATTTTTGGTATAGGAATTTTTTGCAAAAGTGTAATGGAAACACTTTTATCGCATTTACACGCCATCAGGCGAAACGTAATGGGTAGGGATGGAGAATACCAAAATTTTTCATGTCGATACGATACCAGTAGTTTATGGTACTTTTTATTGATACCAGTACTTTTAGTACCTTTAAAGAAAAACCATAATTGTACAGTTTGCTTTATTTATTTTGAATGCAAGTCCAACATTAAATAAAAATAAAACTTGAGTACAAAAGTACTGGAAAAATGCTTTTAAAACAATAATAAATCATATTGATGAAGAAATTAAACAAAATTAACATTAAAAACTTTTGATTATCAAATAATTAAAGGGCAGAGTCTGAAGTCCCTCCAGCGTTTCTGTTTGCAAACAGTATTCAAACTTAGCGCTCCTCCCTCTCAGGGCTAACGGCCGCCTCGTTCTAACTAGCCTATTTAACTTCAAGCTTCTCCTTCAGAGCTCAGAATCAGGTACAAGCCAAACTATGATTAACCCTGGTTTTCCAAACTGCATAATCTGAAGCTCTTACCTTTTCTTCGGTGCATCCACGGTGTTTCCTTTCTTTCTTTCTTTTCCCTCCGAGAGTTCGAGTGACTGGCGTCTGCTCCAATCATGAGCTTATTTCCACACAGCGTCATGCTCTTAGCTCTGTCATTGGCTGCCGATATAAACAAAAATCTCCACCCAGAAACGTCCCGACCACAACAAAACAAAAAGAAAAGAGCGAATTACAGACAGGGGGAGAGAGAGTTGCATTCAAGCGCACCACGGCATGCGAGTAGAAGCCCAAAGACAGGGTTTGAGATGGATTTCACTTGCTAAAGTCTAACGTTTATTTTTTAGGAGGGGAACTTCGGACTATACCTTTAAGCATAGGTTAAGAATATTTAAATTGATTCAGTGGAAAACGTTCAAATATAAAATGTTGTGGTAATATATGTAAATTTAACAAAAGATAATGTTCAATAACCTGCATTTAAATACTGAAAGATACCAAAACATCTTCATCATCACAAACCGCAGCAGCATCATCATGACATCTGAATCCGGAGAGGCTACCACCATCATGTGACACAGAAGCTAGAATCTGATTGGCTACCACCATCATGTGACACAGAAGCTAGAATCTGATAGACTACCACCATCATGTGATACAGAAGCTAGAATCTGATAGGCTACCACCATCATGTGATACAGAAGCTAGAATCTGATAGACTACCACCATCATGTGATACAGAAGCTAGAATCTGATAGGCTACCACCACCATGTGATACAGAAGCTAGAATCTGATAGGCTACCACCATCATGTGATACAGAAGCTAGAATCTGATAGGCTACCACCACCATGTGATACAGAAGCTAGAATCTGATAGGCTACCACCATCATGTGATACAGAAGCTAGAATCTGATAGGCTACCACCATCATGTGATACAGAAGCCAGAATCTGATTGGCTACCACCACCATGTGATACAGAAGCTAGAATCTGATAGGCTACCACCATCATGTGATACAGAAGCTAGAATCTGATAGGCTACCACCATCATGTGACACATCTATAACACCACGACTTGGTTATCTCGTTCCCACATGTTAATTATACGTCACCACAATTTAACCCTTTAAAAACGGAACGGCCGCGGGCGGCCGCTAGAAGTTCCCTGTTAGCATAATCCTGCTTAAACTGCTCTAAAATAAAAACTATAACAGCTAGAACGATAATTTTTTTTTTATTTGAAAGCTAAGACTGGCGCCTTTCAAGCTGAGCTGGCGTCGCGAGTCGATGACGTCATCATTTGTCGCTACGTGCGACGCAGATCGGCAATGTAAACACAAGGTGGCGCTAGGAAGTCATAGCAGAGTGGAGTGTTAAGTGGTCACTGCCAGAGAGACTGACGATGGAAAGAGAGACAAATGAGGAAAATAAAGCGAGAATAGGTTGTTCTGTCATTTATATTGTGTTTTACATGGTTTTAGCTGGTTTTCAGTAGTTTTTTTTTTTAATAACAGTTGCTAATTTTAGCATATGAAGTGGCTTAGTTCTACTACAGATCCGCAGCAAGATTAGTGGTTTCTTGTTGTTTTTATGACATTAGTGGCTTAGGGTTTGTTTGTTTTTTTTAAAGATTTTTTTTTATTTTGCATTTAGGCAAGTCTTAGCATAGTTTATATTTACACATCTGGAGTCTGCAGGAAATATTTGGCAGAGCAGGTAAGGGAACTGTGAACCGGCTCTGATGATACCATAAGTTACAGCACACATACTGTGCAGTATTTTCACAAATCGAAAGTGCACCCTGTACCTAAAATAACCTGATTCAAAAACGAAAGAATTAAAAAATATATATTCAAAATAGGTTGAAGATACTCAACAATTATTCAATCATTTTCTGAATTTTTATAGTTTTTGTATGTTCATTTCGTAGGTCTATTTCTTGGATTTATGAAAAAATTACAGAATTTTGAATAATTTTTCAGCTTCTCAATGGTCCAGAACCTTTTTGTTTATTTTAGATATTCTAGGTAAAGCAGCTGGAAATACTCCCATCAAATGACGCCAAAGCAGAAATAAAATGCTTTTATTAGCTGCTTTAGCTTGAAGCTGAAATCAAATCGCTTTTGTACTCTGCAACAATAAGGACTGTATCTCAAAAAACTAAAAGAGATAAATGGTTGCAATAATTTGTGAAGTGTTAAGAAGTATTTATTTTAATTTTGTACATTTAGAAATGTTTTGGATCACTATGTTTTGTTTTTTTTAGTTAGTAAGATGTGATGAAAACAATTCCGATTTTTGTGTATTTTTAATATTCATGGCATTTTTTCAAGAGCATTGGAAGCTATTACTGTCCATTGATGTTCATAACCTTGTAGCTTAAGTTGTACAGATTCTAAAAATATAAAACACTTGAGGATATTCTCTAAGAAATGACCCCACTATGCCCAAAAATAACAGAGCAGGCATAGACGGGTCATTTCTATTGCAGTTAAT
>JALJCO010005417.1:0-13462 GCA_023101725.1 Atherinomorus stipes | reverse complement strand
CGATCTGGAAGGCTTCTCTTTTTCCCCCAACTTTCATATAATGGAGTTCGCTGGGGTCGGAGCCAAAAAAAAGTCCACAAAAGTGCACAAAAACTTGTCAATATTCCTCCATACTGCTCTTCCAATGTAATCCAAGTGTCCTGGAGTGGGAAGCGTCCATAATTTACTCAAAACAACATCATTTAGTATATTTTTAGAGCCTAAACAGTGCTACATCCTTTTTCCTTAAAGTGCGCCGAAGCGCGTTTGTGACACTACGGGAAGCCTCAGCGTTCAGAGCCTACTCTGCCGATAATGCAAGCGTAGAAGAAGAAATTTGCTGTTTACATTGTGCTAAGAGTGCCAGAGCTGCAGACAAACAGGGAGACAAACACAGGAGGGGTTGGATATTGACTTAAAACAAAGAAAGAAAGAAAAAAGGGGGGGGGGGGGTGAAGCCTCTGAGATATTAAAAAAGTGCTCCAGAGTCTTGCTCACCATGAGGGTAAGTGGAACATAAAGTTACATCATTCTGTGGGTATACTATTCCTTTGACTGCATCAATATTGAGGTTTTAACTACTGCGATAACCTAAACCTCATGACCCTGAGGTTTTTGTCTCTGAGGTTACGTTCATACAGGCGTCCTCATGAAGAAATCTGGGTGCATTCAAGAGTGTGCAGAATTTGACTGGATATGCACGCCAGGCCGTTAGGTGGTGCTGTGATAGAACCATGTCCGCCCGCATGCGTAAAATCTACCTTACATCCGATGGGTTTACGTAAGGTATGTCTGCACCAAAGACTGTAAATAAACACTACCTGCACACTACTAAGTGCGCAGACTACGTAGGCTATGCAGTGGTCTACGTAGTCAGCGCACTTTAAAGCCGTTTAATTATTTCTGAATTGTCGGCCTAGTAGTCCGACATTGTTATTTTTCCTGTTTGTGTGTGACCTCAACGCACATGCTACATGAGCATGGCGTGGGCAGGTCCACCATCATTTTTGCATTTTGGACCATGCAGACGAGAACGCAAAAGAGTTTGGCAAATTGTGTTTTTGTTGTTGTCTGGGTAGCGAGCTGCTCTTCTCAGCTGTACTACGGAAGTGCGCATCCTGAACGCATGGCCCTGAAAAGTGTGTAGAACACCCTGATAACTAACGGAAAGCGAAATCTGGACTGAAGGGACAATGGTACTCGTTCGTTCATTCTACTGACAGTATTGGTGAAGTGAAGGAGTTTTGCTGCAGGTAATGTCTCAGGTCATTTTCACACAGGACCCATTTAGATCGACCTAACTGGGTTTTGGTACCGAACACGGCGCGACCGGGTCTGTGTGAACACACCACTCGCGCTGGTAGTCGACCTAACTCTCCTGCTGTTCACAGCAAATTTTGCAGTGTTAAATCAACACTTATAGAGTTAAATTTAACACTGTATCCGAGTGTATTTGGTCCTTATCAAAATAGTGTTGAATTAACTCTTTCCATAGTGTTGAAATTTCAGAGTAAAAAATTAACCATAATTGAGTTAAAATTTAACACTGGCTTACACTGTACAGTGTTAATAGAATTAACACTGTAGGCTAATAACACTGGATAGAGTTAATCTGATTCTCAGCCGTGTTACAGAGTTACTCTATTGTGGTGATAAATCAACTCAAATGTAAAAACGTTTTGCACCTGTATTGAGTTCGTGGAGGTGCACGCTAAACACACAACAGTTTTGATAATAACATCCATCCTATCATAGACTGAGCCACCACTCAAGCTCACAACAGCATCACAAAATTTGTGACAGTTGTGAAGAATAGCTTATTGCTATGACAGTTGTCAGGTGAGTGCTGGAGCACAGAACAAACTGTAATCTTCAACAACATGCTGTTAAACACACACTATGCACCAAGGAGACCCAAAGGGATCACATATCTACTTAACTCGCGGTGCAGGACTTTACAGGGAAGTCACAAAGCATGATGGGAAATATTCAACTAAAGAGGGCGGAGTCTTCCTGGCTGCACTTAGTTACACTTGATAGAGTCAATTATACACTGAAAGAGGAAACTTGTTTTAACTCTGAAAATTTTCACCAGCACTGGTGGTCATTTTACTCTCAGTGGTGTTAGAATTACTCTGAAAGAGTTAATAGGATTTAACAACTCAAATTTAACACTGAGGATTTTACTGTGTTGGACTGGCTGTACAGGGTGGTTTCAGAGCGGCTTGAGTGAAGTGTGAACGCGCACCAACTTTAGCTCGACCTAAATCCCAGATACTCCGCCTTTTTAACTAAACAGGTATCCGTAGGCAGCTGTACTATAGGGATGTCCTTCTTATTGACAGAGTTATATTACATATAACGGTTACACGGCCTAACTGTAACGTTACGTATCATCTTATGTTTGCTAGCTACTAATGTATTTCTAGTGTTAACATCAACGGGGCGTTCACAAAGACTGGACAAATTACTAACAAGGGCTAGCAGGCTAAGCGTTAATGCTCACGTTTACAACTCACCGGTTCCTGACTGTGCGCCGATAACATCTGCATATGGTCAGACTTTGCGGCTCAACAAAATCAACTTGCGTCTTGCTCTGGTTTGTCTGGAAATCCACCGCCTCCAGTACATGACAACATACACGCGTCTCGTCTTCAACACACTCCATCATTCACGTGTGCTGTGTTTACAACACGCTATACAGCCAGGACGCGTCTACTTCTGCCTGGTTGCCATGGATACACAACGCTCCAGTCTTAATAGCAACTGTTGGACCCGGTGATTAAAAAACAGATATAAAATGGAGCCGTATTTGTTGAAAATTAAAACATTGTAACCTTTTCACTGATGCGGCAGCGCCTGGATCGACCCAAATATTTATGAAATGACCTTATATAGTGGCTGCCCCGTCTCTGCCATTACGCTGGATGTACACCAGTGTACACCCGAAGGGCGACTCAACGCAATATCTTCCAAAGGAGTCAAAGTGATGCAGAAACTTTACCGGTGAGTAAATGCGCGTATATACTCCTAGAAATAAGGCCCAGATGGAAAAAAATAAAGTTATCCTTTAAGGAACACTTATCTGTCACTACAGAAATTTTGTCCACGTCTGTCTCACCTTTCTCTCTGGTCTTCTTCCTCTTGTCCCTCTCTCTTCTCTCCCTCCTCTTGTCTGACTCTCCTGTCTCATGATATGCCACAGAGAGACAATTATCCACTTCATTTGAGTCGTGTGCTAATGGCGGCCTCTCGGGGAGTCGGCTGATAGGTAGCAGTAATTGTAAACGGTGTAATGAGTGTGGAACAGCTACAGTGTAGCAACTCCACCATTACAGGTCACCCACTCCTGCAACCCCTCCCCTTCAGCATAACACCGGCAGCAAGTAACCCCCCCCCCACCCCATTTCCTTCAGGGTTCAGCAGAGACTCTGGAAATATTAACCTGAGAGAACATTACTCTGAAGTGGTCGTTGTGTGGGCGGCCTCCCGTCGTGGCAGGAAAATCATAGAAGACCACGACGAGGTAGGAATATTTGTAAGCAGCTTATTATAAAAATATATTAATTCAAGTGGTACAAAACTAATGAATGAAGGAAAGATGAACCAGTCGCAGCTGGAGAGATCTGTCCAGGAGATCCAAGACCACGGTGTCTGCTCCAACCGCCCGCTTCTCCAGAGCAGGAAAACGAAGATGCATCAGACTTCCTGACTCCGCGGAAGGCCAAACGACTGTCCACGCCCTTTTTAGATTATCTCAGCATAACTCTGATTACCAGTCCAGCCATGCTGGCTCGTTCATTAACCAGATTATAAATGTCTACTGATGAATAAATGATATGACCCCAGTGTTTCCCACAGACCAGGCAGCAGTGTGTGGTGCTACCCTGGTCAGGCTGGGGGAATCGGGGGTTGAGGTGTGGTGGTGGTCAGTGGAGTTGGTCGTCTGGGTGTTTCTAAAGTTTGTGAAGCGGGCAGTATTCAAACACTTCCTGAGCTGCCATATTAAATAAACCCCTGTATCCACCTTATTCCTGAGCTTGCACATGTAGAAACGACGATGCATCAACTTCCTGTAAGAACCTGGAAATATCGCTTCGCCATTGACTCAGAGTTCATGTTTCGGCTAGCGGTTTAGTCGAACATGAGTATTCATAACATTTCCAAACTATTTTGCCCCAAAAAATGTACTTGCGTGGTTCGGGAACACGTTGTGTGGTTTGTGCTTGTACTAACAAGTAGAGGAAGTTGAATATGTGGCTACAACAGCGACTTGTAGAACATACACCTCGGTCTTAGTGAGTGTGGCTGCAGGGCTCCAGACTGCGACTTAGTGGTCGCATTTTAGGACTAAAATATCATCTACTTTTAAGTAAATAAGATTGTATCTCACCTCTTTCAACAAAACACGACCAACCTTCAAAGGAAGAAGGATGAGTTAAGGCACTCTGGACTTGCAAGTAAATTTATTGCGCACCAACGCGTTTCGGCTATTCAGCCTCCATCAGGGTAAAGCAGAGCACAGGTGCTTGCTCCCTTAAATAAATGGGAGAGGTCATGTGATCGAAATGTGAAAAAAACAGAAAAAGACAAATATACAAAAAATATATACAATAAGTATATCAAATATCATATTTGGAGACCATTTAGGGGGGCATATAGAGCATGTCCAATAATGCATAAATATAAGTACTACATGAATACATGTTAATACATACTTCTAAAGAACCCGAGTTATGCCGATAGACACAAAGTGCTTAAATTCATAGCCACATAAATGAACAAACTCTACATAAATAGATATTCAATCCATTTTGTAACCTATAAAAGGCCTAAGTAATGCTGAGGGCCAAGTACTAGAATTTCTTAACGTAACAACATATATATAAGTACTACAAAAACACATTAAACCTGTTGTTGTCATTTCTAAGTGGCCAAAGTAATGCAAATATCATGGGAAATTTCCAATGTGCAGAGTTACGACATGCAATCTTAAATATTCAATAAATGTCAAAAGCATAAATGTAGAAGAATGCAGCTATGGTGTACGAACTAGAACAATAAAAAACACTAGTTCCTACCCATAAAGTGTTAAATCACTCTCTCAATATAGCCGGTGCTGTTGTACAGGTGAGACACCCAAAATGATAATCAGTGGAAAACACCGCCAATTATAAGAGAATTTAAAGGAAGGGGGGAGAAATCTATCTCCTCATTAATTCCAGGATAAGACAAGGCATTGAGGCGGTCTATCCAGAATGTTTCTCTGCGAAGGAGTTGTTGGAGTCTATCACCGCCCCCTGCAGGTAGTGGGACCACCTCAATGACAAAAGCTTTTATTTCTGCTGTGAAGACCATGTTTGACGAAGTTCAAAAGAACTTCAATTCTCATATTTTTAAGAAAAAAGTCCTAGTATTTGTTCAGTAATCAACGTTATCCATAACACCTTTTTCTGGTTTACTCCCGGAAAGCTGGAAGCTGGACTCGCAGATGGTAGGTGATTAATCCAAGAGTACCTAACTGCAGTTACAATGGCCGACAAGCCGCCATATATCCAATCCATACAGGAAGTCTCAAGCAGAGTTTAGTTAAACACCGCCAAGAGTATGTATCTGTGGCTTGCAAACAGATTCGTATGGTGTAGTCGGGTGGTTAGCGTTAGATTTTAGGAAGTTACATGAAGAACAAACTTCTGATTCGGACTTCCGGCATGGATTATGATGACGTATTGTGACTGCAGTTGGGTCCCACTCGATTAATCAGACGCAAACTGTGCCTCCTCTGTACACTGCCCCGCTCCTCTGGATCAGAACCAAACCACACATGCCACAGATCAATTTTATATTGCAAAAGATATTAATAAACACAATAAGCATCACACAGGTGCGTCTACCCCCAACCATCCTCTCTCAGCTTGAGGTGTGGCCGTTTAGTCTCCTCCATGCTGTCTTTAAGCTGACAGCGTCTGAAAGCAGGTGTTTGGACTTTAGCACGCAGCTTTGTTCCAAATGTCAAACCCGCCGTCTGCAAACACTCGCAATGATTTAAATAATTAATATTTCACAAGTAATATGTAAATACTTATATCTATATCAGTGCCGCCTGCAGACATCATCATAGATGTGGAGTTGGGAAACTTTATTTTAAAAAAGGAAAAGAAACTAAAACCATGTCATGTGCCATGTAGAACAACTGTGGTAGTTTAAAACATGAGTTTTCACCATAGTTGAAATATCCACAGTTCACCACAAAACCTGTCGTGACCATACTTAGAGCCGGGGTGTCTGCAAGACAATTGCATCACATTCCCAAGCTCCAATGTCCGCATCACCTGCATGCAGAGATGCTTCTCTTTACTAAAAAAACAACAAAACATCCATTTTTTCAAATTTTATTTGTATAGTATCAATTCATGACAATGTCACCTCAGGGTGCTTAACAGACAGAGAAATTCAAGTCAGATTGATAAAAGCCTAGCAATGGAAACCTAACAGATTGGATGGAATCTTGACTTGACCCGGTCCAATCCCCCATCCTGAGCAAGCACAGAGTGGTGGCGACAGTGGGAAGGAAAACACCCTTTTAACAGGGAGGAAAAACCTCCGGCAGAACCCGGCTCAGGTCGGGCGGCCATCTGCCTCGACCGGCTGGGGGGGAGAAGACAGAAAGAGAGACTAACAAACACTGCAACGTTATCCAGCCAGATCTGCTGAGAGAGGAGAACACAGATAATGATGCAATACTGTCACAAGTTTCTACAAGGAGAAGCAGAGATGAGTGGGAGAGGAGAAGCAACAAACATTACTGTCGTAAAACATGTTTTTTGTTGTTGACGCTGAAGTTTTATAAGCTGATATGATCGTGGCGGTCAAACGAGGTTTGCTCTGCATCTGGACGCTGTCTCCTTTTTCTACATCTGGACATGAACTCGGACTCATCCTCGGACTCGTCCTCTGTCTCTTCTCCATCACTTTCACTGCTTACGGTGTTGTCTTCTGTCTTTGGCTTCCTTGCTCCACCTCTTTGCTGCTCCGTTCTCCATGTACATGTAACTGCTGCTGCGGCAGAGTTTTTTCCTCTCTGCTGTGGAGTGGACTTTTATGGCTACAAAGATGTGGATGAAAGCACGGTGGCTGGGAGGTGCACATAAATTATGGCTCGAGTCAGTTTTAGAGCTGCAGGAAGCATTAGAAATTATTATTCAGCTCAATCTTAGTTCTTTAGAGTAAGTTCTTAAATATAAGACAATCATTTTTTTTTTTAGTTATTTATTTTTTGCCAGAACACTACCTGGTTTCCCCATAAAATAGATATCTTTCTTAGCAAGTTCTAATCTCTCCTTTACTTGTGAAAACCCTACATCATCCCAATCCCTGCTGCAGCTCTGGTCTAACGTCTCCTGTCTGACCTCCTCTCTATTTGTAGCAATAAAGATTTCTTTTAAATACATGGAAAGCAATAATGAGCAGAAGTTCTGCTCAGAAATGAAAGAGGATTGAGTTTATTCCTAGCATGAACTAATTAGCAAAGGCTGTAACATAGGTAACAACCAAAGGTAGACATCCCTGGTCCAGAGTAAAAATCCAGTCCAGCAGATTTTACTACCAATCACTAAACCAGCTGAATGTAATTAAGCTCGTTCGGATTGACTACGTCTGTCTACCATCTGACTTAATGGTCAGACGAGAGTTTCGTGAGTTGTCGGGGGTGGTCCATAGAAGCAGCGCATTCTCACCCGGACAAGTTCGCCAACATGAAGACTGCAAGGACGGAGGATCTCACGGCATTTGCCTTTATTTCGCTCAGAGTTACTGAATACTGTGCAGATCTGATCAAGTCTAATTTCACAGTACTGAGACACCATGTTGTTAACGCTAAGTACATGAACTTGTACTGTACTGTAGTAAAAACGTCTGCAGACAGAATGTTACTTAGTCTGCTCAGGTGCAACATAAAGGACAACAATCTGGTAAATGTCAAAGCTCACACATGCAAAACTGAAATGCTTTGCCTTGTCAGGAATTTAAAACAAATAAAATGAATGGAAACTTTTTTTTTTCCCAGATGGGGGTTGAACTAAATATTATTACAATAAATACTTTCCTAGGAGTTGGTTAATTCACATCAACACTGTGGGTTTTCACTTCATCTTTAAAATCTTTATTCCTTCTTCTTATTATCAAATGTCTTGAGGGTCTGAAAGGCACCTATAAATGCAACGTATTATTATGATTATTATTCAGGGTTTGAGTGATCATAGATAACACGAGGGGGAGTACAAAGGCAGTATGTACAGTTGCGTGAAAAAGTGTTTGCCCCCTTCCTGATTTCTTATTTTTTCGTGTTTGTCACACTTAAATGTGTCAGATCATCAAATAAATTTAAATGTGAGACAAAGATAACACAGGTAAACAGAAAATGCAGTTTTTAAATGAAGATTCTTATTAATAAGGGAGGGAAAAAATCCAAACCTCCATGGCCCTGTGTGAAAAGGTGATTGCCTCCCTGTCAAAACATGAATAAACTGTGGTTTATCACATCTTTGGAAAGCTGAGTTCAATTTCTAGCCACACCCACGCCTGATTACTGCCACACCTGTTTTCAATCAAGAAATCACTTAAATAGGACCTGCCTGATAAAGTTGAGAAGACCAAAAGATCCTCAAAAGCTAGACATCATGCTGCAATCCAAGGAAATTCAGGAAAAAATGAGAAACAAAGTAATTGAGATCTATCAGTCTGTAAAAGGTTACAAAGTCATTTCTAAAGCTTTGGGACTCCAGAGAACCATAGTGAGAGTCATTATCCACAAATGGTGAAACCATGGAACAGTGGTGAACCTTCCCAGGAGGGGCCGACCGACCAAAATGACCCCAAGAACACAGCGACGACTCATCCAAGAGGTCACAAAAGACCCCAGAACAACATCCAAAGAACTGCAGGCCTCACTTGCCTTAATTAAGGTCAGTGTTCATGACTCCACCATAAGAAAGGAGAGGGACTCAACTGCAGTCATGGTACGTCGCCATATATCCAATCTACGCCGGAAGTCCTAATCGGAAGTGTCTTTTTCATGTAACTTACTAAAATCTAACCCTACCCCTCACCCTTCTCCTAACCCTAACCACCGGACTACACTAAACGCATCTGTTTGCAAGCCGCAGATAGATACTCTTGGCAGTATTTAACTAACTTCCGCATGAGACTTCCTGTATGGATTGGATGTATGGCGGCACCCTTGTCGGTCATTGTAACTGCAGTTAGGTTCTCTTGTATGAAAGAGATTGGGCAAAAATGGCTGCATGGCAGAGTTCCAAGACCAAAACCACTGCTGAGCAAAAAGAACATAAAGGCTCGTCTCAGTTTAGCCAGAAAGCATCTTGATGATCCCCAAGACTTTTGGGAAAATACTCTGTGGACTGAGGAGACAAAAGTTGAACTTTCTGGAAGGTGGAGGTCCCATTACATCTGGCGTAAAAGTCACAGCATTTCAGAAAAGGAACATCATAGCAACAGTAAAATATGGTGGTGGTAGTGTGATGGTCTGGGTCTGTTTTGGTGCTTCAGGACCTGGAAGACTTGCTGTGGTAAATGGAACCATGAATTCTGCTTCTACCAAAAAAATCCTGAAGGAGAATGTCCGGCCATCTGTTGGTGACCTCAAGCTGAAGCGCACTTGGGTTCTGCAGCAGAACAATGATCCAGAACACACCAGCAAGTCCACCTCTGAATGGCTTAAGAACAACAAAATGAAGACTTTGGAGTAGTCTAGTCAAAGTCCCCACCTGAATCTGATTGAGATGCTGTGGCATGACCTTAAAAAGGCGGTTCATGCTGGAAAACCCTCCAATGTGGCTGAATTACAACAATTCTGCAAAGATGAGTGGAACAAAATTCCTCCACAGCGCTGTAGAAGACTCACTGCCAGTTATTGCAAACGCCTGATTGCATTTAAATTTGTTTGATGATCTGAAACATTTAAAGGCCCTGTACCTGATTTTATTTTAGTGTCTTTCAGAGAAATGCTTTCTACATGGTATAATGTGTGTTAAAAGAGGTAATTTCATAAAAATAAATCACTTATTGATTGCGTATATGAATCCAGGCCTTTTTTAGTTTAGGTTTCTAAAGCTGGCGTGACGCTCTCTTCATGCTGATGCGGTTCATTCTACATACGTTTTGGTTTCCTATAGAGCCTGAGGAGTCACGTGACAATTCTGAGCGAAGCGGAGTCGCGCCGCCATGATGTTGGTACGGATTTGACTGTCAAAATGAGAGCTGACGGGAGTTTTAACATTGGAGGGAAAAGGTGCAAAGAAGAAAAGCCGTACAGGAATAATTTAATGTCTAGCACAAAGAAGACTTATTTGGAGAAACTAGGGGACATATCCGGACTGGACCCATCTGAGCTGAATGGCTCAGAGTGGGCCAGTAGTCTGGACCGCTTACCTCCGTCCTCCGTGGAGACATGCGGCTGATGCATTGTGAATTATTTAGTCTTCACAATCAGTTTGTAACGTGGTCATATTTGTAATTTTGCTCTGTTAATGTTAGAGAAGTGTTATTCTGCCTTTTACACAGTTAACTGTTATGCTGCTAGTTAAGAAAACATTTGTGAGCTGTCAGTAAACATGTAAGGAGGACGATATTTAACGTGGTTTCAATCATTTATTTATAAAAAAGAAAACAGTGATTAGTGTGTGTCTGATTTGTGAAAGACCAAAATAAGCTGTCAGGCAGATGTCAGTGGTGTCGAACATCACGAGTAAACAGATAAAAGAAAGTAACCGGAGTTTTCATCACCTCATGTTAGCTTGAGTGCTAGTCTTGACAACAACGATTTAGCATAGCTACGTTTGCAAATGCACAGCAAACAAGGACGATCTTATCCAGGGTCGTAGTGTCCGGTTCATTCTCACAGCAAAGCAGCATCTTCACAGGCACACTGGTATGACTGGAATATTGTTTACTGGTTCCTGCACACACATGACATGTTCCACATGACTGCTCCCAGCTGAGCACGGTCGTGTGTGAGGGAAGGATCTAGCGGCCACATCGTACTGAGTTGATTCCTCATTATTAAAACTATCTGCAAGGACAGAATCACGGAGTAGTTTTTAAGGATACCACAATTATCAGTCACAAAGGATCACTAGCTGGAGAACACACGGCATGCTGCATGTTGCTAATCTCTTTCCTTCAGACTGCAGCTGTCAGCCACTTGGCGCCCCCTGTCACTTCAGCAGTTTACAATCTGATTTTTTTTTTCTTTTACTTTTTTCAAACCGGAGATCTTGAAAAACCGTAACTCGCCCTTGTTTGTCTTTCTTTTTTTTTTTGATTATCTTGACTGTGCGAAGAGCTGGCACAGTCCTTCACTCAACATTATAACCCAGCATCTCCAGTCACGACCAACGTAGCTCTCAGTAAGCGTACAAACAACATGTCGGAACGCCGGTTAGGAGGGGCGGGGCGACGCGCTGTGACGACAACTCCTCAAGCTCTATCAGCCACTAACAGCGTTTCCTAAGGAGGAGCGCCCTCCTCTCTCGCGTGCACGGCAGCACTTGTAAACAGAACCGCATGGCGTCTACCGAAGGGAAAGTCGTGATACCGCAGCAAAACAGACTGAAAGCATCAAAACTGAGGAGGAGAGAGGCTTGAAACGCAGGAGAGACCAAAGAAGGAATAAAGTTTGTATAAATCTCGGTGGATTGTACTGAAGGTAGAGAGCAGCTGGACGCCTCGGACTGAATGTGGATTCAAAGTCCGCCTGGACAGGTATTATTTCAATAACTGTCTTCTGAGTAACATGATATATGTCCTCGGGTGCTGGCGCTTCCTCTGCTGGTCTACCGTATATAATAGTGCAGGGCTCCCAAGTCTCACACACTGAGCGTGTGACACACGCATTTGAACGACTTAAACTATTTTTTCCGAGCCGTCTTTAAAGGTACCGTGAGCGCACGCATGCTAGGCCGGCAGGTGTGGATCACAGACGGGAGAGAGCAGAGCTGCTGAACGGTGTCAGGAAAGTTCAAACCAGTCAGAGCAGCAAAAAACTTCACACAGTTTTTTTTTTACCCCCAAACAAACCATGTCAGTAGAAGCTGTTTCATGCAGATAATGTTGGCTAAATATGACTAGTTAACACAGACCAATACATCATCTTAAGCTAGTTAACAATACTGTTGTTACCTACATCTCTTGCTGTTCATGCTGGGAATAAAGCCAATCCTTCATTTCTGTAGAAGACTTGTGCTTATTATTGATTCCTTAATATATTTAAAATAAATCTTTATTGCCACATTGTATGAAGCCAAATGCTCCCTACCCAGCTGCTAGATAAATGTAATGCAAGGGAAAAAATATATTATATGGATCACCACAACGTCCGGGAATTTTCGCCAAAATTCGTCATCCGGTTAGGTAGGAGATGAAAACAGGTCGCTTCGTTGCATAGGGAGCCACTGAATTAACTGCTTCATTACTCGTCAATCTTCGTTTATTCTACTTTGGAAATACAGAAGTCCGGGCTGTGTCTGGCTGCCATAAACATATCTTTCACACGGACAAGAGAATATGTTTGTTCCAGTTCCCTAAAACAACAGAAAAAGTCCCGAACAACATGCTAAGTGGCTAGCTGCTATCAAGCCCATAAATGCTAACAGTTCACGCTGGAAACCATGGAAACATCTAACAATATGTTCGGATCACTTTGTGACTGATAAAAAAAGCATATAATGTGGTCTCACTTTTTTAACCCTGTAGTTGTTTTTGTACAGATGATAGAAAACAGCATTAAATCAGTGGATGTACAGAATCACAGCGCCGCCCGCTGTTCCGTCTCCTCAGGACTGTTAACGATTACGTTCATCCAGATTACTGCCATCAATGTTCCCACATAAGAATAAAAGCATAAAAAGCAGCAGAAAGGCATTTGCAGCGTTATAAACATGCACAGTCATAACCAGTTACATACAGATGAGACTTACGGTAATGTATAGCTTTATTAATGAGAGTAAACTCCTGAGAAGTACATCAAAGAAATACCACCATTTCTTAAAAATCCGGGGAAAATTAATATTCTATTAAAAAATAAATGAAGCTTGAACACGGGGCTTACCTGATGAAACCAAATACATCATGAGATCGGGAAACTGATCATCAGGCTGTTATGTACAGGTAGGTTCGTCTAACCAGGCTGTAGCAGCAGAAGATGCATCACTTAGTCCAACAGATACTAGTTTAGCTTTCGTATCTTCTTCTCAGCATCAGCAGTGAGACTTTCAGTATAACTGGACGTCATTTCTATAATATTTCAAAGAGACCGGCGGAGAAAAAAAAAATTAAAAAGAGTGCAAAAGCAGTTTTTGAGGCTCATAGTCCATCAGACGCCTTTAAATACGAAGGATGTTTTTCACCGGGACCAGCTTCGCGGTCACATGAATTCCGGGTTGTGACGTAGGCTCGATGTGATCCA